>WUAM01000164.1:1245069-1312401 GCA_024336885.1 Actenoides hombroni | reverse complement strand
TTTCTTACGTTTATTTTTTTTAATTATTATTCTTATTTTTTAAAAATATATTATTATTAAAAACTAGATCAGTTCTCAAATTCATTTTTGCAGATGGAGCCTGCAGTCATTTGGTTTTTTCTAACTGAAGGATGGTTTATTGCTGGATAATAAATTAAAAAGGTATCTTAAGTCAGTACTTCTGTTGGATCCTTTGTATCTTGAAGCCTTTTGCTCCTACCCTTTGTTCTTGGATACAACTGAGAATTCCCAGGACACTTGTGGCTGTGTGGACCTTTTTTAAGGCCCAGTGCCAGCATAAGCCGTTTCTGCCATGTGTTAACCCACAGCTGTGCTGCCACAATAGTCCATATGGCACTGGCCTGTGAGCACCACCGGGAACAGATACAGCTGAAGCAGGAAAGCATTTCTCTTGGTGAGCAGTATTCAAGACAGCAAGTCGGAATGAAATAAGAATGTATTTTGAGCCAGGATTGTTTTGTGGAATGGATCGTAGCTGGGATGTGTTGGCCAGCTGTAAGCAGCTGGTTTTTTAGTTATTTATTTATTTTTGTAATAGGTTGAATGGCACTAACCTTTCAGTTCTTCTCACCCTTCAAGTAGGCAGTAGTATTCAGGGTTAAAGCTGAACAGATCTCTATCAGTATCAGGTATATATATGTGTGCATGGCGTGTATACAGATAGTAATCTGTATGTATAGTAATTGTGGGAGAATGCAGCTCATTGTGTTTGTTTTTTACATCAGTAAAATTCTAAATAGCTTACAGGAAATCTCTCTTGCTTATTAGGATTCAAGTTCAGTGCTCATACGTTCTGTGTAAGGGGGTACTCTTCAAGCCATTGAATACTTCATGTCACATAGGCGACCAAGGTTTTTTTTCTTCAGCTAGAGGGGAGAAGAGACCCTTTGGCTCTTAATCAGGTCCACTGGTTAATGGAGAGGGAACTAAATCTCATCTCGTAAAATATTGCTGGCTTTATGTGTCTTTATAGCTTGGCGATGTCAACTTGTAGGTTTAGGTTTATATATTGTAGAATTACTTGACTAAATAAGACAGTAAATTTGGGTTTGAAACTGATTAAGAAGAAAATTAAAAGTCGATAGGGAGAAATGTATGATGGGTCCTATAAATGTTAGGATGGGAAATTAAATACTCTGGGCAACTCAACCGTCTGGTTGCAGAATGATCACATAGCATACTGGTGCTGAAAATGTACTACTTTGCCACAGATCAGTCTTGCCTTTAGTAGCAGAAATGTTTCAGACATGACTGTCTCCTGCAGGACCTATGAGATCAAAAGTTGCTTCTGCTTTTTTCAGCAATCTCAGCTGCTCTGTAGACATTGTGATAACCTTACTACAATATATATATTTTTATTTTTACATTACTTCTTTAAGGTTCTTCTTTGTTCACTGAATTTAATTATTGTTTTTGAAGGTTGTATATTATTTTGTATGTTTGTAGTGTTAAAAATGTCCACAGGCATGGTGAAAGTATAAATGTGGGTTTGAAATTGATACTGACAACTTCCCTTCTGAGCCCTCTTTCCCATTTATTTTAGTAGAAAGTGAATGCTGTTGTATGTAGGGAACCTGTTCAAACACGGTATGAACGGAAATTGCTGCTTCTATATGATAAAGCGTGGCCATAACAAATTACTAGAGACAGTGTGCTTAAGTATAGGGAGTTATGCTGTCGATTTGTTTCAGACCTGTTGAGTCAGCCGCACAAATCCTTTGCAATGTAACTGGGAGAGCAGTGCCTGACTTACAGCCATCTTGGAAATGGTGCCTCTGTTGCTTGGCCTTGATCTCATTCAAGACAGTGGGGAAAGCCACTGGTTTATAATACATTTTCCATTGACAGAGTTGACATTGGCCATCAGATCAAAACTTGTGTTTGGATCTCTGAGAACACAGATCCTAAATCTACCACAGAATTTCTGCCAGTAATGTTGTCTTCATCAGGAAGAATTCTTAGGGAGAAACTAATCTTAGAATCATCAAGGTTGGAAAAGACCTTTAAGATTGAGTCCAACCATTAGCCCTACTCTACCAAGTCCACCACTAAGCCATATCCCCAAGCACCACATCTATACGACTTTTAAACGCATCCAGGGATGGTGACTCAAACATCTCCCTGGGCAGCCTGTTCCAATGCCTGACAACCCTTTCAGTGAAAATTTTTTTCCTAATGTCCAGTTTAAGTCTCCCCTGGTGCAGCTTGAGGCCATTCCCTCTTGTTCTATCACTCGTTACTTGTGAGAAGAGATCAGTGCCTACCTTTCTACAGCATCATTTCAAGTAGTTGTAGAAGAGCAGTAAGGTCTCCCTGCACCCTCCTTTTCTTCAGACTAAACAGCCCCAGTTCCCTCAGCCGCTCCTCATAAGACTTGTTCTCCAGGCCCTTCACCAGTTTAGTTGCTTTTCTCTGGACCGGTTAGTTGTTGATAAAAGGTCATGCTGCATTGAAGGAAAATAAGCAAAAAACAGAGTTCTGAATTTCATGTTAGGGTGTCTTTCATAGAATAACTTAAGAGCGGAAGAGACCTCTGGTCATCATGTAAGTAGCTGCTACCTGGGTAGTGCCTGTCAGCACGTATGAACAAACTATACAAATAGCAAAGTAACAAGATTTACATCAAACTACAGTTTTTCAATAAGTCAGCTTTTTTTTCCTGAAGATCCAGACTGTATAAGTGTTTTGGGGGATCTGTTGTGGAGAAAACATTTTAAAACTAGTTTTAAATGATTGAATGTTTTGGGTTGGAAGGGACCTTTAAAGGTCATCTAGTCCAACTACCCTGCCGTGAGCAGGGACATCTTTGACTAGATGAGGTTCTTGGAGTCCCATCCAAAGTCGACTGAGAGAAATCAGTTGTGTACTTTGGTAAAAATACTGGAGCATATTTGTCTAAATAACCATAATTTTTTTTGTATTGTTGCCATTTTGTAATTTACTTTTTAAAATATAATCTTCTCTCTAGGATATGGTTATACAAGCTCTTAGACAAACTAACAACCGTAGTATAGAAGCTGCCATTGAATTTATAAGTAAAATGAGCTACCAGGACCCTCGTCGGGAACAGATGGTTGCAGCAGCAGCAAGACCTGTAAACGCAGGTATGAAACCACCAGGTAGGTGTATCCACAGTAACTCACTGAGTGTATTCTTAGAGGTGAAAAATATAAAATAGCAAATTCCAGCTTCATGAGCTCACAGTGGAACAGAGGAGATGTTGAGATACATTTTTTTTTCTTTTGATTTTTTTTTTGCTTTTAAAAAGAGCATATAAGGTATAGAATGTAATTCTTTTGAAAGATAGGTGCATTTGACATTAATTTTTTACGTGTTGCTTTTTATAACTGTGGTTTTAATATTGTATGTATTTTGTACAAGTAATGGCATTTGGGTCTCATTTAGGATTTTTTGTCACTTGTATGGATACAATATTTGTATTTTAGGATGTTCTGTTTCAACATCCCTCTCTCTACTTAATTTTCTGCTTGGTTCCGGATTTTGTTTGCATGGTTTTTAAGGCAGACTTAAGGTTTTTATAGAAGTTAGAGGACAGACTGTAGCTTTATTAGCGATAGTCAGAATTTTGCTACTTGCTGTTACTGCTCTCTTAACACATGCAAGCTCATTTTTAATACATCTTGATGGTTTGTTTCTTTTTTCTAAGCAAACAGTGACTTTCAAACTCAGCAGAAATACGGAACTTCTGTTTGACTGAAGTTGAGTATTGAGCTGCTGGCTTGGTAAAGTTACTGTTTTAGTCAACCATATAGGTATGAAGAAAAGTTAGTAGTCAAGAGTAGTAAAGTTTTCACTTAGTCTTTGAGGAAGGATGGTATGAAGCTGCTAGCTAAATCCCACCATTTAGCCATGCTTTTTCTGTCGTTACTTGCAAAGATACAGTAATTAACACATCTTTTACTGAAGATACAGTGACTGTTGGCAGTTAGGGTACTGTATGTGTTTACAGGTATCACAGTAAGGACATTGTAAAAAGCACCATAAGACCGCATCCACTATAGGTGCCTTGCATGTTATTAAGTTTACATGATGCAAAATAACATCTGAAAAATAAATATATTGTGGAGCTTGGCTCTGAGTTTTGCTTTCCTACAGTTTGAATTCTCACCTCTATACAATGCTTTTACGCACAGAGACATAACTTCTAAAATTGAAGTAGTTGATCAGATTTCGCATGGAGGAAATACAGCAGTTTTGGTGTGAGCAGGCTGTCTGATTTTACAGCGTTCAGTTACATTTTAGTTTAAGAACACTTTATAATAAATGTTAAAGTGGAAGGAATAACAACATGACTAAACCTATTTTTCCTTGCTGCTGCTTTTTTGTGTTTGTGTTGAACATCCCTTCTGAGAGTTGCTTGTATGTATGCTTAAAAATAAATAGTATGCCTAAGAATTTTGCATATAATTATTTTTTAAATTAAAAATTGAGTGCATCTGCCTTTGAAGCAAAATGCATCTTCAGAAAAGTGTTTTCTAAAAACTCTGATACTGTGGTTTCATTGCATTTTCTTGCACTTATACTGTGTGCTGAGCATATCACCATGGCATGCTGTGTATTATTATTTTCATGTGAAGTACAGTGGATTATGCTCTGTCGGAGAATTCCCATCCTATTTCTGTAGTAATTAATGCAGAAGAATAAAATATTCAAGGCAGTAAATAATTTCTAATAATGTGAATGCTGTGTTTTTTTCTTGTAAAAGCAGGGACTGTACAGCAATCAGTTAACCGCAAGCAGAGCTGGAAGGGTTCTAAGGAGTCCTTGGTTCCTCAGAGGCATGGCCCTTCCTTGGGAGATGGTGTAGTTTACCGCTCAGAAAGTCCCAGCTCCCAGCCTGATGTAGGAAGGCCGTTATCTGGATCTGGCATTGCAGCATTTGCTCAGGCTCATCCTGGCAATGGACAAAGAGTAAATCCCCCACCTCTACCACAGATAAGGAGTGTCACTCCTCCTCCTCCACCTCCTCGAGGACAGACTCCCCCTCCAAGAGGGACTACTCCTCCGCCTCCTTCCTGGGAACCGAACTCTCAAACAAAGCGTTATTCTGGAAACATGGAATACGTGATCTCCCGTATTTCTCCAGTGCCACCAGGGGCATGGCAGGATGGTTACCCACCTCCACCTATGAATCCTCCACCCATAAATTCTTCCACGCAGGGTCAGAGAGGCATGAGTGCTGTCCCCATTGGCAGGCAACCAATAATCATGCAGAGTTCTGCCAACAGCAAGTTTAGTTTTCCCTCGGGAAGAGCTGGAATGCAAAACGGCACTTGTCAGGCGGAGTTCATAGTTCACCAGAATGTGGTGTCTGGGAACTCGGTGAGTCGCCAGCCACCCCCGTACCCCATGAATCCAACTAACAGGCAAAGTCCCACAGCACTACAGATGCAGGCGGGAGGATCTGCTCCTCCTTCAGCGTACACCAATGGGAATCTTCCTCAGGCGATGATGGTGCCAAACAGAAATAGTCACAACATGGAACTTTATAATACCAATGTAGCTGGAATACCTGCGTCCTGGTCACAGCCTTCCCCCGTGCAGCCACAGTCATCGCCTGGCAATGGGCATGACCTGCCTACGTGGCAACCCAATGTTCCCGTACGGTCAAATTCTTTCAACAACCATCATGGAAACAGGCAGAGTCACTCTGGCAGCTCTCAGCCTTCAGCTACGACGGTAACAGCTATAACGCCAGCTCCCATTCAGCAACCAGTAAAAAGTATGCGTGTGTTAAAACCAGAGCTACAGACTGCCTTAGCGCCCACTCACCCTTCCTGGATGCCACAACCAGTGCAAACCATTCAGACCATTCCTTTCTCTGAGAGTCCATCTACAAATATGTCAGTTATGTCTCCTGTTGCAGAGGCACCGAATTACCAGGGTCCCCCACCACCTTACCCAAAACACTTGTTAAACCAGAATCCCTCTGTCAATCTCTATGAGACTGGACCCAAGCTCAACAAGGAGGAACCACCTATTTTATCCAAGGAGGATGAGAATGAAAAGAGTTATGAATGCGTTGATTCAACAGATAAAGAAAAGAAACAAATTACAACATCCCCTGTTCCCGTTAGAAAAAACAAGAAAGATGAGGAAAGAAGAGAGTCTCGCATTCAAAGCTATTCCCCTCAAGCTTTTAAATTCTTCATGGAGCAGCACGTCGAGAATATACTCAAGTCACACCAGCAGCGTTTGCATCGGAAGAAACAACTAGAGAATGAAATGATGCGGGTAAAGTCTATCTTCTTTCTAAATATACGACTAGAACTGTTCCTGCATTAATTCTAATAAATATGTCTTAATTGTAGAATGTTTAAATGGTACAGATAAACAGAACACTGTGGTATAGTTTGGTATTGAAGTCTGGGTTTAGTTTTTGTGTTTGAGATGTGGCAAGTTCTTTCTTGCTTTGATTCTGTACTTTACTGTCATCTTAGAAATAATTTTTAAGATTTTTGGATGTCTAAATGTAATTCATCTGGTGTATGTATGATAAAGCAGCAGAAGCAAAATCATGGTTGCATGAACTGAGATTTAACTACATGGCTTATAGCTTTTTGTTATGGGTTCTGTTTAATCCTGATTTTTGAATGAGTTATATGCAATATTTTAATGGTTTTTAAATTTATTTATTTTTTAATACTGCAGGAACAAGTTAGTATGTTTATATAGTCCCCCAAACAGTGATACCTTTTATGTTCCACAGTTGTTTCTGGTAGCAGTAGGGGGTTTTAAGTTGAAATTGAAAATATCAATATTTAAAAGCTAGATTTAAGAAGGATCAAGAAAGCTGAGAAGGGATTGTTCACAAGGACGTGTCGCAATAGGATGAGGGGCAGTGGTTTTACACTAGAGAAGGGTAGATTTAGATAGGTCATGAGGAAGAAGCTCTTTACTGTGAGGGTGGTGGAACACTGGAACAGGTTACCCTGGGGAGGTGGTGGAGGCCTTATTCCTGGACACAGTCAAGGTCAGGCTTGATGGGACTCTGAGCACCCTGATCTAGTTAAAGATGTCTCTGCTCACTGCAGGGGAGTTGGACTAGATGGCCACTGAAGGTCCCTTGCAACCCAAGGCATTCTATGATTCTATGATTTTTAGAGTGAAAGAGGCATGGTACCTTGTGCCTCAGAATTTTATAATCCAGGCTGGAAGGGCATCTCTTTAAACAAGGGGTAATTGAATGGGATAATAAAAATGAGATCTCAACAAAAACATGTGAAATCAACTTTTTCCTGTGCCTCCATGCAGTCAGTGGTCTATTTTTGGTCTGTTTCAGTGTTCTACTAAACCAAATCAAAAGGGTAATAATTGGAACTGATATATAGATACCTCATTTCAAAACAGAAAATAGTGAGTAGTGAAATTAAGATGTGCAGAAATGAAAATTCTAGATGTTTTACTTTATATATGTATTTCTTAACAATTGTAGTTGCGAATTTGACGTAAGTATGGTGTACCTTTTAATTTATTCTATGAAAGAATATTTTGGCTTATGCCACTTTCTTGAAGTGCTGTTTTTATAAATCCGTGTTTTCTTTCTCTTTGAAAATTCTTACTGTAAGATGTAGTGTTTTATAAGTGTTTGCTTAATCACAAATATGTAAATGTTAGCAAGATTTCTTCCTGGAACTCATTCTAGATCTTTATTCTTAGTCTTCTTTCTTTCCTTTTCACTTCCACTAACAGCTGATTTAAACTGTTAAGGTGTGGGAAGCTTTCCTGAACTCTGTAGCCTCCATCCCTGGGTAGACAAGTAAGATTCTGGAGCAACATAGTATTTATTAAGAATAGCATGATCCCCCTTTTTAGAGGGCTTTGCATGCAATCCTGCATCAAAATTAAGCATGAATTTATTTTGACTATTTTTGAGTACTTACATGTAAGATTATAATTAATGTTTATTTGCAAACTTCACTTTCTCTTCTTACTGTGTTGTGTTTCATAGTATCGTAAGCATAAGTATGAAAGCACTGAAACAACTTGTTATTTTTTCTTGTGCATTTAAAGCACCCTAGTAAATGTCTCTTCTTACGTGAAATGCAATTTGTAGTATGTATACTAGATGTAAAGCTGGGATGTTTAATTGTAGGCTGAAGCGTGGAAAATAGGGTGTTATGCTGCAGCAGACCTCTTCTTTTTCATCAGGGTATAGGAGAGGTATGCCACAACAGTCAAGTATGTTTTGGATCTTCATGAGAAGGAGAAACAGAGCTCATCGCTTATTTTCATGAAGTTTAAGAGTATTAAACAAGTATTCAGTTCTTCCTTTTCTCCCCTTTGGTAGGAATTTTGAAAGAAAAAAAAAAACCCACACCAGAATGCATCCTTACAGAAATACTTACCTTCACAGGATGCTGTATTCTAATATAGGTAGCAAATTTCTATCAGGTTTCCTAGGGAATAGAGTAGAGCTGTCTCAAAATATTTAATTCAGACGTGTGAATTTGGCCAAGACTTATGCTAGATGTCTTTGCTGCAGAGAGAAACTCGTGTTGTTATCTAAGGCACAGCAGGGTGAGAAGAGAGCAAAATGAGAGTGAATTGTGTGGTGTCGTAGAGAAATTTAGGAAGCTCTTGTGTCTGGCATTGACTAGAAATAATTGCAGGTGCACATGCATGAATGTTTGAGCAGCTGACAAAGTTGGTTAATTTTTTGGTGAATGCTCAAAGTTTCAGGGAAAATAAAGCAATGCAGAGAGTTGTGAAGTTTGTTTGTGTAGACAAGCATTTTGTATGAATTTTCCTAATTGCATCTCTTTTGGATCCATTTTTGTTATGATGGCTGTAAGAAATTTTCCATGTTCTAACACTGTTTTCTTTAATAGGTGACATATATATTCTCCTGAAAGCAATTTTAAGATACTGAATATCTAATTCATCTTTTATCTCACTTTTTTTTTCTCAGTCACATCTATTGTATTTTTTTTCAAGTTATCTTGTAAGTTAGGCAAAGTAGCTTCAATTTATACAGGTGTAGGCTGGTGGTTACCTAATCCTGATGATGGTCCTGAGTAGTTATGCAGACAGTATCTTAAGCATCTGAAGCATTAAGGAGATGGAAGCAGTATCAAGAATTGATGTGACAGTAAGAAATTGAAAACTTGTAGGATAGTGCTTGAGTAACAGCTGTGGTGTTTGCAGGCATTCAATTTGGCCATGTTCAATTTTATGACCAGAATGTCCAGGAAAAAATAAAGGAATATACTGTGGGTTGAACTTGGAAATTGTTGCTGTAGGATGGTGATTTCAAGACGGGTAGACAAATAAAATAATTGAGTGCTATGAAAATGAGAACATAGAAGATTTTGAAAATGCTGACAGAAAATAAAAGAAGGAATGAACATCAAGCCAGACGGGGGTAGTGTCACGGAGAAAAGAATATAAAAAAAGATTCTGCTCACATTAAAACCAAAAAGAAGAGATGTTCTGATTCCAGGGCCTGAAATTTGACAAGAGAAATGGCATTGGGATTGAATGGCACTTGAAAGGAATGGAAGCCAACAAAAATACACTAGGAGGAACCCCTGATGGAATAAAACGAGACTGCTCAGTGTGATTCTTGTAGATAAGGGTTTCCACACTGTAGGTGATGAGTTACGTGTGGCCTGTGAGTGTTTCAGCTGTCAGAATGTTAGTGGTATTGGCCAGAACACCACAGGTGTTCCTTCCAGATAGGGGTATGTACACAGATGGAAGCCAAGAACTGATACCATGGGGAGGAGTGAGCTCTTCTCAGCTAGCTGGTATGTAGAGTGGTAGAGAGAGCGTGACTGAAGTCCTGTTAGATAGAGGTGGGTTGTGGATTGAGAGGGAAGATCAGCTCTTGGCATGTGGCAGAGGCACATGCTTGGTGTGCGTGGACAGTAGGAAACAGTGCTGTGTGGATCTGGTTTGTGTAGCTACACAGGGAAGCACAAAAGTGAGAGAGCCTCATACTCCCTCTTGCAATTGAAATGCCACTGACGCGTTCAGGAAGTTTAGTGACTTCTGTTCTAGGTACTCTAGAGTGGGAGCCTTACCCATGGCAGCTCCTTAGCCCTCAGTGACTCGCTGCTCCTAGGGATGTTTTGACTTCCTTTAGTTCCACAAAGAGAATCAGGGAAGCAGTTGATGCACACTGTTACTCAGATAAGTATTATTTGCAGTGGGTTTTATCAATAGTTTGTAAATTTACCCTTTCTCTCCTTGAAAACATACTCCTTCCTCAAGAGCCACCTGGTGCATGGCACCTCACGCATATTGCTGTTGAAAGTGATCACATGTTTTGCTTTGTATCACTCCTATATGTTTTCATAGAATCCTAAGTGTAAATTAAAACAAATCAAAAGCCCTTTAAGTGTTATTTCCCGTGCTGTATATAAGTATTTGGTTTGCTTTGCTTAAGCTGTCTAATTATAAGATCACCAAGAATTAAGAGTACTGTTCACTCTTCAGAATTAATTCTGTTTGCTGCACAGGTTGGATTGTCACCAGAAGCCCGAGATCAAATGAGGAAAATGTTGTGCCAGAAAGAGTCTAACTATATTCGGCTAAGAAGAGCTAAAATGGACAAGTCGATGTTTGTAAAAATTAAAACCCTGGGAGTTGGTGCTTTTGGAGAAGTTTGCCTAGCAAGAAAAGTGGATACTAATGCTTTATATGCAACAAAAACTCTGAGGAAAAAAGATGTCTTGCTTAGAAATCAAGTTGCTCATGTTAAAGCTGAGCGGGATATCCTTGCAGAAGCTGATAACGAATGGGTGGTTCGCCTGTACTATTCATTCCAAGACAAGGACAATTTGTACTTTGTAATGGACTACATTCCAGGAGGTGATATGATGAGTCTCCTAATTAGAATGGGTGTCTTTCCAGAAAATCTGGCACGATTCTACACGGCGGAATTGACTTGCGCAGTTGAAAGTGTTCATAAAATGGGCTTCATCCACAGAGATATTAAACCTGATAATATCTTGATAGACCGTGATGGACATATTAAATTGACTGACTTCGGGCTCTGCACAGGTTTTCGGTGGACCCACGACTCAAAATATTACCAGAGTGGTAAGAGAAATCTAAAAGTTTCTTTGTTATTTTGTTGACATGCCATTCTTTGCAAGGAACTCCATAGTGAATGAGTAGATAGATGACTGTGCTCTTTCCTTTCTGAATAGTAACATCTATAACAATGTGTCTGCACACCACTCAAATTACAGAAAGCAACCTTTAGTTAGCGCGAGTTTGTAGGTGTCAGCATTGATTCCTTAAGGAAGGAGGAGTGAGCTGTGCCGCTCTAAGTTTGTCCCATTAATGGCTTCTGATACGTGGAGAGAGGAGAATCACAGCTGTAGCAAGATGATTGTGTAGCCAACAGACCTAACTCTGTTTTAGATAGGACTGGTGTTTTACATTTAATTGCTCTTGAAAACCTTGCCTCAGGTTCTGAGTGTCTCATATACTTCCTTTTAGCATAACCTGCTGAGAAAGGTTTAAGTAGTCTTTTAAAAATTGTACTTGATTACTTAAGACAATAGCTAAAAAAAAAAAGAGGGGAAAAAAAATAAATCTCACACTTCCAAAAGTGGTAAAATAGAGGTTGTGTAATAACCTATTTTTAATTTTCAAAAATCAGAACATATCTTAAAAAGCAATTTTTTTAATTACTTCTGACTTGTTTTTATCAAAATATCAGGTATCTTAGGCCAGACTGTTACACAGTCTCTGGAGAGAAGTTGAAGATTAAAAAAACTGATTTTATTTTTTTGATGCTTTAAATATTGTTTTTTTTCCTTTTTATATAACAGCAATAACAATACACACCCTCTACCTGCAATGTGGTTATGTTAAGGAAAAACTGAGAAAAGATCAGGCTCAGTACTTTCTTATAGTTATGTCAGAAGTTAACTGAAAAACCCAGTGTCCTCAAAAGTTGCTATTTTATGTCCTAAGCAAAAAGTCAAGATCCCGATGTCATTGACCGTTTCAGTTTTCAAATTGAGTGTTTGAAGCAGATTCTGTCTTATAACAAGAAATGTTAACAGGTAAAGAAAATTTCAGGCTAGTCAGAACTAATCTTCAATTTTGGTATCTTTCTGACTCTATTATAGGTGATCATGCCCGTCAAGACAGCATGGATTTCAGCAATGAGTGGGGTGACCCAGCAAATTGCAGGTGTGGAGATCGGCTGAAGCCGCTTGAACGTAGAGCGGCGCGTCAGCATCAGCGCTGTCTGGCCCATTCCCTTGTTGGCACACCCAATTACATTGCCCCAGAAGTATTGTTACGAACAGGTAATGTGGTTTCGTACTGTAGTCTTGCTGCAAAGTAGCTGATACTCAGGTAGCTTGCTTAGCTTCTTACGCTGCCACTTTTCCCAAGTATAGACTATTTTGACAAAAAAGAAATAGTTAATATTGAAATCTTAACCACGTATTGAATAGAATTCTCTTGTGTACTGTCTTTATTCTTAGAAATAAAAGATTAAAATTATACAAAGGCTTTGACTACCTTGTTTTGACTCATTTCAGGTTACACACAGTTGTGTGACTGGTGGAGTGTTGGAGTAATTCTTTTTGAAATGTTAGTGGGGCAGCCTCCATTCCTGGCACAAACACCACTGGAAACACAAATGAAGGTAACTTTAGATGTCTGGTACTGAACGGTCCGAAAAAGCAGACTTGAAATGTTCACAATCTTTCTAATTCGAAATAGAATCAAAGATGAGAGTGCTGCTCTGTCCAAGCATGTTATAAACTAACAAGATTTTAAACTTCACTTTACTGTGGTGATGTGCTTAATTCATAAAGGGACTTGAAGTACCACATTTCGTATCTTTTATCTGGTGATGCAGTAAACATGCTAACTAAAAATCACATTTTAGATCTCAGCTGTTCACTTTCACTTCTTGCACCTATACCAGTTATTTTTTCCACTTTCTTTTCTTCTCCTCTTCCAGCATCTGGGTGTTCTTTTCCCAGTACTTGACTTCCATGCCTGCTTACTTGTGGAGGATTTCCTTTGGTGATATATCTGCAGGTGCTCTGCATGAAAAGGTGGAGGAAGAGCAGACGACTCTGACTGCTCGAGCTTACTGGCAGCTCAGAGTCATTGGTCCCTTTCTTCCCGAGTAGTTTCAGGGAGGCTTCCAGGGCAATCTTCTGCAGGGGCCTTTTTTGCAAAACTGCATTCAGTTTGCAAGCTATTAGTTGGCTGAAAAGTAGTGCAGCATTGATTTTTGTTTGTTTGTTTTTTAAATCTGCTAATCTTCTCAGTGCATCAAATAAATTAATTTACCTCACTTTTTTTTTAAGAATGTAAGCCACGTGCCTAATCTCAGGTTCCGGGTGCTGAATTTTATGCGATCTTTGTTGGTTTTTAGCAGGGTTGTTCTGTGCCAGACTCTAGTTTAGATTTGGAATGTGAGTAAGTTTTACATGGATTTTGCCAGATTTCCAGGCAAAATATTCCTTGTGTTTTTGAAAGAGCAATGTAATGTTTTTCCCTTTCTGGAGTGAAAACTTACACTTCATGAATGATTGCTTTGTGGCCGATTGTTTTTTGTTGTTGTTGTTTCATTTGTTTAATTTTCACTGTGTTTTTTCCTTTTTTTTCTTTTTTAATTATACCTAGAATAACACTTCTTTTTGCTTTAAAGGTTATCAACTGGCAGACTGCACTTCATATTCCACCTCAAGCTAAATTGACTCCAGAGGCCTCAGACCTTATTATTAAACTCTGCCGAGGGCCAGAAGATCGTTTAGGCAAAAATGGTGCGGATGAAATAAAAGCTCATCCATTTTTTAAAACAATTGATTTTTCAAGTGATCTACGGCGACAGGCTGCTTTCTACATTCCCAAAATTGCTCATCCTACGGACACGTCGAACTTTGATCCGGTAGATCCAGATAAATTGTGGAGTGATGATGATAAGGAAGGAAACAGAAATGATACACTTAACGGGTGGTACAAAAACGGCAAACATCCTGAGCATGCTTTTTATGAGTTCACATTCCGAAGGTTTTTTGATGACAATGGCTACCCGTACAACAATCCAAAGCCCATTGAATATGAGTATGGTAGTTCCCAAAACTCAGAACAGCAGTCAGATGATGGTGATGATGATGAACAGGCAGGTAGAGGAGTTCAAAATCGTGATCTGGTTTATGTTTAGTAGAGGAATAAAGATTAAAACCTAAATAAACTTACTTTACAGCTGCAATTTTTTAGAAGTCTCTTCTCTTAAGAGAAGTGAGAGGAGATTGCTAGGGTAATACATGCACACTTCTGGGTTTTTTTTAAACACTAAGAAAATTATGTCTTCTATTTCCCTCTCTGTACATTTTGTTTCCCCAGAATACAGGGAAATCCTTCTCAAATATTAATTTATTCCAGCATTGTTAATTGTTTAGTTTAGAAGAGATTTGATGTTAGGTGAAAAAAAAAAATCACCTGAATTTTATTTTTGGTCCTTTGTACTCTAAGTACTCAAAATAGGAAATAGTGATTTTTCGTTTTGTTTTGTTTATTTTTTGTTGGTTTTTTTCCTGCAATGATGCCTGGTATCTATTTGTACATATACTGAATAATTTTAGAAAACAAATATGCTTCAGAATTCTTAATGACAGTTTTTCCTTGCATTGTCCAAATATAAAACCTACTTTACACTAATAAAGCTCCCTGATAGGTTTCTGAAGAGGGGAAAAAGAAAAAAAAAAAAAGGCTGCTGTACCCTCACTTCTCACTGTATTGAGCCTCATTATTCACAGTGTCGGAAAAACTGAGCCATCTGTCTGGTGAAATGTTTCCAGCTGCTGTGGTAGTGGCATAGCTCTCAGCTTTGGAACACGAAAGTTTAGTTCTTGGCTATAGTATGATTGTAAAGTAATAAAGCATTAGAACTAGTATTTTATTAAATAGTAACTGAATTTGATGTTAGTAATGCTGTAGCATGTGACTGGTGCTCTCAAAGCAGAAAGGCTGCTCACTTGGAAACAACTTGATTGTCTCCTGTCATCAGTTCTCCTGTAGCTGTAAGAGAAAAAGAAGCTTAGGAAAAACACTTTCTGAAATCTAGTTTAATTTTGTCACTACAACCAAACTGTAAAGTGTGTACAGATCTGCTTTTTAGATGGAACTTTTAGTTTGGAAAAGAAATTTTAGAATAGTTTCTTTATTATGTATTTGAGGTAGTAATGGGAAAAGTTTATAAATTACGGCTTTTGAGACTGTTGTTTTGGAGACCAGTTTCACTTGGCTTTAACAGTTTTCCTCCTAGTTACGCAGCCAGCAAGGAGCAATGTCATGCAGCAGTCCATCTGAGCCATCGGCACAGTGTCAGTGGTCCGTCTTTCACAGCACAATTCAAATCAGAATTAGGAACTTAGGGCTGTGTCCACTGCCTTCTGCGTTACTGCACTCATAATTTCCCACGGCAGGTGAGCAGGCATCTCCTTGGGTCTCATGGTGGGAGGGTACTGAGCCTGTTGAGGTTACTGGGAGCAGGGAGGGGAGCAACCCTCTAAGCAGCTTCCCTGAGAGAAGACCAGGAGTTAAGGTGAGAGGCAGAATTATGTTTTTTTAAATATCTCTCCTCCTTTCTCCTGAAGCTGACATAGTGGTAAAGAAAATGCACTATTTTTAGTAAGCTTCATGTCTTCTAAAACATTTCCTTCTCCTTGGAATTGAATTCCAATGGATAATCTAGTAGTGTGCCTGTAAGCTTTACAGCTTTCTTAAGTTATTTGTGCCATTGCACTGGCATTGTGACTATCTAAATGTCATTAAGTTGGTGTTTGTAGGTGTTCTTGCAGCAAATACCAGTTACTAGTTTACTTTTCCCACCAAGCTGGTTTAAGAAATTCTTGTGCTCTTCTGGCCATTCGCTCCCTTTCTGTGCTCAGTTCAGTGTCCCGCTTTGTGCCAGTCCAGCTGTCTATAGTACTGTGCTAAACACTCTATCAGTGAAAAAACTGCTCGGTGTTTAGTGTTCACAGGTTTCTTTCTTGTGAGCGTGTTCATTTGAGTGATCCAGTTTCCAGTGTGGTTCAAAAAATGATTTCTATTGGTGTAACTGAGGAAGGAGTGAACTGCAGTAAAGAGGGTTGGCAGCAGGGAAACTTTTTAAACAGATTTGGCCACAGGAGAAGATATTTGTGGAAGTTCACCCCTCTACTGTGAAGTGCTTATCATGGTTAGAAGATGGTTATGAAAAATTGCGTTCTTTTCTCAAGCAGGTATTTAGTTACTTTCTATAATTAAAGTGGGTTTGTAGCTTAATAAAATAATTCATGTTTTATCTGCCTGTTCCACAGCTGTTGAAATAGAAAAGCTTTTAAGTTTCATTTATTTTTGCTTAAATATTATAACATGCTGCAGTGTATAACTACTTCATTTTATATCTTATGTAAAAAAATACCATTTCCCATGTAAATTAAGTTGAAAGATTATCTTTCTTCGTAGTAAGTATCCCAGTAAAACTGGTCTACTTGTCTTGGAGTAAAGCATGATGTACTACTGGTTAAAGGTAATTGAATTAAGCCTGCCTTACCATTTGCAAAGTATGCAGAGAAAGTAATGTCAGTTCTTCGCTAAGTGGACTGTTAAAATTGCCTTTTTATCTGAGTATAATTCTCTGCCTGCGTTGTATTGTGGTATATTCCAGTTTAGCACTATAACTTGTCTTCAGCTAACGTGTTTAAAAAAAAAAACCAAACGACCAAAACCCAAAAAAGGATCCTGTAAAGGTTCCATACAAGCAAACCCAGTTGCTTTTATTGAAGAAAATAATTGAGCCTTTTAAGGACATGGTCAAGTACTGAAATACTAAATTTTATTTTACCATTTAAAAAAAATATATAGGAAGAGCTCATATCTCTAGAATTTGGTAGATGCTTCTGGCATTTTCTGTTACCTTGTGTTACAAGTTGTAATATACCTTGTTTGAATTTCACCACCTATATGCTGCAGTATTATCTATTTCCTTGCAAAAAATGAGTGTGTTACAGTCCCAAGTTCTCTGAGAAAGTTACAGATGAATGTTGTCACAACTCTCCAACGTTATACCTTACCCGTGTTTTGAAACTTGATGTTTCATACATAGATTCAGAGTCTATGGAGATTCTTCATAGCTGCTGCTTAAAACATGGGTGTTTCAGTGGTGACCTGTGATGGGGATTGGTTTGTACAGGCAGTTGAGAAGAGAGGCTCCTAACCAGCAGCTGTGGAATTCTGCAGTAAGTTTTTTATTTTGGGTTGCTTTCATTTTGAATGCAAACAAATTTCTCTTTTATGTCCCCTTGTATACATATTAATTGTATTTATAAAAGGTTCTATAATCCTATAACTGTACTGTAAATACTATTTGATATTCAATGGCATTCTATCCTAGGGCAGGCCCTCTTGCTGTATCTTTTCTATCCTCAATTTGTACTAGAATCTATAGAATATATGTCTAGAAAGTCTCTTTGAGACTAATATATCTTCTGCTGTTGCAAAGCTGTGAGTGGGAATGATTTATTTAGACCCCTTTTAATATTATTCAGCTAATAGGCAGTGCAGTGGGTGGGTTTTTAGACAATGCTGCTGTCACCCAAGATACTATTAGGCTTTGATTTCAGATGCCTTTGGTGTTTCAGATCAGATCTTTAATCTATTTGCTTTAATTCAGCCAAAGCAAGAAAGTAATAAATTGAGTCAATGTAGTAAAATGTTTGAATGCCTTAAGATGCTCTTGATAAAGAAGGCACTATTCAAGTTTACTGATTTATAGATATCTATATAGATATATATAGATATATTCTCTGTGTGTATATGTATATATAATGTCTTTTTTTTTTGTATTATAAATACCCTTCTGACTGTCAGTTCTTTTGGATCTTCCAATTAAATACATAGACCACTGCACAATTCCGTTTAAGCAAGTTATTAATTTGTTACATGCCTTCTTAGTAACCTTAACAATCTTGCGTTACCTGATGGACATGCTAAGTTACTCGCTAGTCTTTTGATTATTCTGTACTTTTTGTCACAACATGGGCATCCCCTTTTACCAAGCCTCTGCATACCTGTAGTCCAGCTACATGTGTGGTATGTGATCTCTGGATGCTTACTGGTATGTTTGAGTTTTGCAGGGTTATGTGGTGGTGGCTTGGACCATAACCTCCAAGTCCCCTGACGTTTGTGTGAAGAGAACATGCATCTTGTATCCTGACTTTGCCAGTCAGTACCGCAACAGCCTGAATTACCTAGTGGTAATCGGTAACATTCCTGAGTTTTAGAAAGTTTTCTCAGAATCGCTTTCTGTAGTGTAACACCTGCTGGGATATTAAAAACTACAATGAATTTTTGTAAGTGAAAATCACATTCTTGGTTTGGTTAATCAAATATGAAATGTAAACATTAGTTGCCCAAATGCATTTTTTTTTCCTTTGCTTCTTCAGACCCCTCTCCCCATAGTTGCCTTTATGCTGCGACAGCTGTACTGATTAGCAGAAAATTTGCCTATGTTTAATAGCAGACGGCTGTCATCTCATGTTTGTTACCTGTTCTCAGAAGTATATACTTTGATGTTCTAGAGTTCACTTTATTGGTGCTCTTTTCCTGTCGTCTGCTTTCATCAAAATAATTAAATCTTAGTTATTTTTTATGCATACTTTACTTATCATGAAGCTATTCCTTTTCCTAACAGAGATATGACAACACATCACAGCCTTCGTGTCTGAGGGAAATTTGTCTTTGAGAAAGGCCACTTCTTTAAGTGCACATCTCAAACCTCTGATGCAGAAACCAGCATCTTATTGCAGAGATGATATTATATCCTAATTCTTCTACATTTTTTTTTTAGAGGGGGGAGTACAGCACCATTTTTGATTCATTGGGCATCTGCAAAGCGAAGGGTGATCCCCTCAGCTCTCCTCAGAAGGGTCTCCTCAACCAAGTGATGTGATAATTAACAGAATTAATTAATTAAAAGGCTCCATCATGCTGCAGGTCTTTTGAGTTCACCCTGATGGGCTCTCATAAACCTGCTGCCTTGTGCCCAACGTTTAGATCCTATTTGTTGCTAAACAGCTGAGTCTGGTTAGACAGGCGGTAAGTTGCTGCTGCTTCATCATGGACGCCACACTCAAGGACAGTTTCGTGGGGCTTCCTGAGCTCAGGCATCTGTTTATTCCCACGCCCTGTCGTTGTCCTTTCCCAGAATGACACCCTTTTTAACCACTTAAAGTGTGTCCGTCAGTCCCCTCCGGCGGTCCCCGCGAGCCTCCCGGCTGTGGCGGTGGAGTGGGCCCGCCCTTGTCACCTTCGGCTGACAGAGGCGCGGCGCACTTTTTGCGCGAGCATTGGTGGTTCAGTGGTAGAATTCTCGACTGCCACGCGGGAGGGCCGGGTTCGATTCCCGGCCAATGCAGCTGATTTTTCTTGGTTTTGTGTGTTTGGTTGTTTTGTTTTTCTTGGTTTTGTTTTTTGTTGGGTTTTTTTTTTCCCCTTAAATATTAAAAAAAATAAAATACAAAAATCAAGCACATCGTTGTCAGCAATACTGCTAAACCTAACACCGCCGTGTAGTCGGGGCGGTTGAGCTGATCCCCAGGGCCCCCACCCCCCCCGCGCACGCTGCCGCCGCGGCGGGCTGGAAGTGACGCAGCCGGATTTGCCTTCAAACTGCCGGCGGCGGCGGCGGGAGGAGGCGGTGGCCGAGCCCGGGGGTGGGGTTAGCGCCGCTGGAGGAGGAGGAGGAGGAAGAAGAAGCAGCAGAGGGGTCGCGGCTGCTGGGAGCTGCTATTGCTGCGGTGGGGCCGAGCTCAGGAGAGGAGCGAGTGAAGGAGAGCCGAGGTGGGTATGTCTGTTTGTCTGTCGGTCCGTCCCGCCCGCGATGCGACCGTTGCGAGGAGCCCCGTCCGCCTCGCGGCAGCCGCGCGCTGTCCCTGCTCGGCCTGAGGCGAGGGGGCGACGCCCGCGGGCCGCCCTGAGCGGGGGCCGGGCACCGCTTGGATCTCGGCTCCTCTGTCCCGCTGCCCAGGGTCCCCGCTTTGTAGAGCGAGACGCCGCGGTCGTTGCTGTCGTGACACGCGTGACTGTGAAGGCCGTGCTTCTCCGCCTTGTGTCACTGCTGGGGCTTGCACGTGCCGGGAGCCGCACAGGGCATCGCCGTGGCGTCCCCAAAGTCACCCAACGGCGACCGCCTGCAGGTGTAGGGCTGCTCAGCACCCGGCCCCTGTGCTGTGGCACCACCGGCACCGATTCAAACAACGAACTTTGTTTTGAACTTTCCCCCTTTCCCCTCCACCTTGGTTTGGTTTGGTTTTGAAGGAAGCTTTTTGCATTTGTGATGGTTTTCTCTCCAAACAGAGAGAAGCAGCAGGCATCGGTTCTAGATACCTGGTCTGCTGCAGAACTCTTCTAAGCTTTCTGAGAAATTTGCTAGTTTAACTTTGACCATCTAAAAGAATGCCAGCCCCCAGGAAATGGGGAGTAAGTAATGCGTTCATTTTTTTCGAAGTCTTTGGAAAAGCTTGGCCTTTGAAAACATGAAATTGTCTGCCGTCAGTGCATCTCTATCTAACTTTTTTTCATCTTTACATAAACAGCTAGGTACGCTTATGTTCATGTTTGCTGGTGGGTTTTCTTTTGCCACCGTTACTGTTAACACAGTAAGTGGTGGAGAACCAGTTTGTTCGGTATCCAATAAGTCTGGCAACTCTTCTATTTCCCAAGTAATTAACACAATCCCTTGTTGATACCCAATGTTGCTAGGAGTGGATGTTATGAAGGAAAGTATTAAAGCTGGAAGGGAGCTCAGAGTTGATGCAGGCCACTGTATCATCAGTAAAAATTGATACCTGAAAACTGTTACTTTGGAGGGTTTTTTCCTCTTCTAACTTGTGGAGAGAACTTTCCAAATTTTACACGGTTGCTTGGATGTCAGAGCCTGTAGAGCACGCTGAAATAATGGAAACATGTACATTCTACCAAAATTCAGACTTTGGTTTAGTCCAAACATTAAGGTTGGACTCTTTGGAAGTATTTTCCTTGTATGGCTTGTGCTGCGCTCAGAGTCAGCAGAGTACCTGATGGGTCCCCAGGAGTAACTAATACACCCCAGTGTCTTCCCTCTCAACATCTGCACATCAATTTCTTCTTTTAATTTTTAAAGCTGCAGTGGATTTCTTTGTGAAATTAGTTTGATACTGTGTTCAATTACAGCTTCCCAAATTCTAATGTATGAATAGAAGCAGAAATTACTTAGAATTGTTCCTTATGATAATTCCTTCAGGCAATTGTGGAAAACATGATGTATCCCCAGTGTTTTCTTGATGATGGTCAGGCTGATGTCTTTATATTAAAGTATAAAAATTAATTCAAAAGCCTCATTCTCTAAAGTTCTAGGTTTCTTGGCCCTTTGTTAGGTTTCAACCCCTGCTGCTCTGGGCCATTCCAAACTCTAGAAGTATTTTAGATGCTTGGATCAAATGATAAAATGTATTTTGTTGCTAGAGATGGGTTAATTTGATGGGTTTCTGTTGTGTTAATACATACTCGCAGCTAGTGTAGAGAGTGAGTATTCTTACTGTGAAGTGCATTTGTACGCAGTATAGAATTAAACTTGCAGGACAAAGCTCTTAGGTTCTTTTCCTTATATCCTCCTTCCTGTAAACTTTATGAGCTCATTACTATTTCAGTTGCTGTTGGAACATAGATAACTTCATTGGGCATGATTCATGGAAAGGTTGTAGCTGATAAGTGCAGCCTTGCTGCTTTGACATCCTGTTATGTGATAGTACTCGGTGTTTGTAAATACTTTAAAAATTAAGTGGTGCAGTATTAGTGTTGTGGGGTTTTAGTTCCGTCAGGTCTAGTTTGCCTCTGAATTTGTGCATACTCAGGCCTGTCCCACATGTGTTTTGCACCCTACCCTGAGCTGCCTCTGTCTACTACAACTTCCTGCCGCAAATTTTAATCTGGTTTCAGAGTAGTACTCTTAATGCTCTTAACGCCCTTTTCTGTTCTTCCTTTTTCCCCGTCTTAGAACTGCTTCAGCACTTCAGTTACAGGTGCAGTAAGCCTATAGACATGCATTAGTGTATCAGCTCTTATATCTGCTGGCATTGAAAGGGCAGCAGCAGTGGCATGTCCAGACGTAAGCAGAGACAGCAGCTTTTTCTGACCCACTTGTACACAAGAGCCTTGTATTTTGAAGCCGCTTCAAGCTCTTCTGCTCTTATGACTCAACATGAAGTAACAAATGAAATTGGCTTTCTAATTTAAACTAAATACTCTTGCATTTTCATACCACTCATGAAATGGATGGATTCCTGAGTTTTCATTGGAATTACTACTTTTGTTTATGTTGAAAGCATTACAAACTTAAGTGATCACCTTCTTTTTTTTTCCTTTTTCCTTTCTTTTTTTTTTACCTCATGTAAGATATTAGCTCATTTTTCTTATGTGTCTCTTTCTTCTTTCTGTCCTTCCTTTCTCTGTCTTCTCTCACCTGAAAATTACATTTACTCCTTTATTACAATGAAGTACTGTCATTTTGGTCTCAAGCTTTCATATCTTTCTCATGTAGCCTCTTCAGTTGTTTGTTTGGCACTTTTTCAATTATTCTTGCTATTACCACATTTCTAGATAAAAGCCACTCTTACAAGCCTTTTCTCTTCCTTGATATTTAAACAGAATTGTTGTTCTACTTGGATTACTTTACAGCATTCAGTGTTAAAAAAAGAAAAAGATCTATGATTTCTCTCTGAAAGTCTAGTTTGGCTTTAGTAGCTTGCTATTACTTGATTTTTAAAATGTTTATTAGCATCTTGCTCAACTTGAGATTTCAGTGGTGTTAGTCATCAGTTGGAATTCTCAGGACAGGCAAACAGGTGTATCTGGTAGGATGAGCAGGAGTGGAAAAGCTTGCTCCTAAATATAGCAGGGAAAACTTTGGTAATATCTGCGTGATGATCCATACAGCAGTTGACAAACATCTTCAGGCTCTTTATCCCAAGGTAAAAAACAACAAAACTCCAAAGTCAAACTGTCTCCAAAGCCTAATTAGCCTGGGATATGGTATTCTTTGTAGTTGCTGGTCGCATTAACTGTATTAGCTTGTACGCATCCTGGCCAGCTCAGCAAGTCTCTGGCCAGAGTGAGATTATATAGTGCAGGTTCTTACGATAGCAGGTTTCCAGACTCAACCCCACGGGCCCCTTCTGCATGGATGGGTGTGGGCTGTCAGAGGTCTGTATTTAGCTCTGCTGCTGCCAGAGTTTTGCTGTTTGGGCTGAAACTTTTCACAGCAGCTATCTGCTTTGGGGGAAACAGGAAAGAAGGGGAAGGAAGAAAAAAGAAGACATTGGCTCGGGAATGGATCGTGTGTGTTTTCATGTATAAAGCTACTTGGGAAGAGGACAGAAAAAGGAATGGAAGCCTTAAAATATTTGATTTGTACTTAGCAGCCCCTCTTTACAATGCGGAACTAATATTTTAGCAGTAGATTGTCTGGTGTGTGCAAAGTGTGGCTTCTGAAACCTCTGATAATGCATCTGAATTTGACCCTGACCTTGTCTTGAAATGCGTTCAATCTTAAGTCTGTTTATTGCGCGTGTGAGTTTAGTACTTCTTACATTCTTTAAATAGTTCATCTGTATCAAGTATGCTTCATCCCAAGGCTTAGCCGTAATTGCTTGTCTGCAGTTGCTTCTTACTGGTACTCAGTACAGCTACCGAAATGAAAGCAAGACGACTCTCTTACAGGCATGTTTATTTGCTTATTTGAATGTTTTCTGTGCTTGGTTCTAGGAAATTAGGAGGAGAGTGGGGAAATTCTTGGTGTGCAAGAGACGGGAAAAGTGGACACAGTGCAGGTATCTTAGAGAAGAATGGGATGAGATGTGTAAGTAACGGGTAGGAACATAGCACGACTGCTCCGTAGACAGTGGCAACTGTAAAGAATAAGCCTTCTGCTTTTTACTGTAGTTGTATAAATAATAATTCTGTGCTAGCCTAATCGAAAATTGTGGAGTTGGCTAATGCTGCAAAGTGGAAATGGTCACAGTCTGTGACATTTGCTCAAAATACCCCCCAAACGAAACAACAAAACCCCAAACCCACAAGTGGGGAAAAGTAGTACGGTTTGAACAATGTGCTAAAGTGGGTAGCTGCACACTGTTTAATTGTGGCCTTTCCTTACTTCTCGGTGATAACTTAGCAGCTTCAACAGTTTTCAAGAGTTTCTTTTTAAGTGTAATAATGGCAATAGGAAGGTGCAAGCTGGGCGTGGAAGGTGGGTATTTGTTTCAAAGAAACATTAAATAGAACTAAAGAATTGTAAAATCAACAAATGGAAAAACAGTTCTCCACAAGGCAAAGTCAGACTTTTACATTTGTATGCGTGGAATGTTAAGGCAAAAAAATTAACAAAACAATGCATCTGAAAGAAGGACTTTAATTTATTGTATGTTCGGTGGTTTTTTTTAAACCTCAGGCCATTATAGTATGGCTGACGTCTTGGTGCTAACAGTGAAATACTGATTTATCTTACAATAGAATAAAGAGAGAAGGAGAGTATGCTGTTGTCACTTGCAGTGGTGCATTTAAGTCTGCCTACCTTGTACATGCTTTTCAACAGAATCTTTGTTGCATGAAAGAATTGTGTGAAGTGTTTAATTTCTAGTGATAGAGAAACAATTTATCTTTTTTTATGGATGACATTTTTCTAGGACCTTTTTCTAACCAGTACATTTCCAGCTTCTGTATTTTGATATGCCAGATAAGGTAATGAGGATACGAAAATAGTTGCAAACATTTGTTCTGGTCCTGGGATTATTTTTTTGTCCTTAGTATTTCCTATTTTTTTTCAGCTTCATGTTGAACATGAGCCTTGTTATGATCAGTGAGAATGTAAAGCTGGCCCGTGAATATGCCTTACTGGGAAATTATGACTCTGCAATGGTCTACTACCAGGGAGTTCTTGACCAAATGAATAAGTACCTCTATTCTGTCAGAGATGCATATCTGCAACAGAAATGGCAACAGGTAAATAATGCTTTCTGGGACATTTTGAGGGAAAAGTATTACAGTAGCAAAATTGCCTATCTTATGGTAAGCAAAAGTATAAAAAATACTTTGTTCTCTGATGACCTGTAGTGCTGTTATATATAGGCTTTTTGTTATTATGTAGACTTACTTAAGCCTTCTTTATGACTTCTTGCTCTGGCAATGACAAAACAGGCAATGGAACACCGCCTTGGAAAGCCAGTGTACTGTCTGACTTGTCAGCTTCTTGCTGATGAGTGCCCCTACTGTGCTGAAGTTGTTTAGGCTGGTATAATTTGGCATAGTCCTATTTCCAAAGTAGTATTTTATTTATTTTACAAAATATTTATTGTTAAATCCAAAATCTATTTATTTATTTTTTAAATGTGCCGAGGAAGGTAGAAAAAGCTTAATATCTGATGCGTGCTATTCTTGTCTATTTAGGTAGAATCAACTTGTGAAACCTTGTGGAATCCATCCAGACATTACATGGGCTTGGACAGAGGACTGTTATAAACTTATTTGCTGTGTGCTTAACCTACTCTTTTTTTTTCTTTTTTTTTTTTTAAATCAGGTTTGGCAGGAGATAAGTGTGGAAGCTAAACATGTGAAAGATATAATGAAAACACTAGAGAGTTTTAAACTAGACAGTACTCCATTGAAGGCTTCACAACAAGAATTACCAGCTCATGATGCAGAAGTCTGGTCTTTGCCAGTACCTGCTGAACGTAGGTAAGAGGAAACCTGAAGACTTAAATTAACATTTATCAGGGAAAAATGTACTTTGACTTCAGCCTGTTTCTGTGTAAATTTTGGTCTAGAACTTAGATGTATAACACACCAGCAGCTTGCCACCATTTGTGGTGGAGGAGATGCTATTTTGAGGCATCCTACTGTGGAATGTTCTGAGGCTTCTATCTTTTATAGGCTTGACTAATGTCACGTTCCCCCCCCCCACCCTCCATGGCTTCAGCTAAACTTGTGCTTCCCTGGAAGCCTCTATTCCTGATATTCCTCAATTGATGATTTCATCAACTTTGACATGATTCTACATGTAGCTGATACCATAATGATGGAGATGTATTATCAGAGTAATAGGAAAATCTAGAAGTATTCAAGTTCAGTTCGGTTTGTATAGCAAGGTGGTTTTCTGATCTCCTTCATGAACTGGTCAGTTAGGCTAGCATAAGCTCCAGGGGAAGTGTAAGAACAAGCCTCTGCAGGCAAGCCTGCTTATTTCAGAAGTGGTTTTGAATTATGCTGGGTTAGTGTCTGTGAAACCAAGGCCTTGTAGTGTGGTTTGACAATGTGGCTGCTTGTTGAAAGGATGGTCCTACCCTCCGCAGTTGCCTCAGCTTATTTCACTTCTGTCTTGGCATTGATTAGCTGGGTCAGGATCCTAAATTGGCAGAAAAGGCACTGCTTTGTAGGGCTACTGGTTTGTTGTTTATCTTCTAGTTTGGTTGGCTCTTCCTGGTCCCCCCCCCACCCGAGATTAGCTATCTGAATGGGTTAATTGGAGGTTCTAGCACATGACAGTGGTAGCATGAAGGAGGGAACAGGAGTGCGTGCAAAGCAGACATAGGATTGTGCATTTTGACTATTAGATCAGCTTAGCTGTACTCAGACCATTATTTGAGCCTTTGAACTTCTAAGCTGTTTCTCACAGATGGGTAACTTCAGTCTTTATGGGTGCATTTTTGGGGGTTTTTTATAATGGATTTATTTTAAGCCTGCCTTCTGAAAGAAATGGGTTTTGTGTGATCACTCAAGGCCTGTTTATCTCATTTAATAACTTTGGAACTCTGCTAGCCAATTTCATTCAAACTTTCTGTAAGACTAGAGTCTGGGAAGTAGGATTTTCCTAATGTTTTGAAGCTTTCTAGAGAAGAGATACACTGACTCATGTTTCAAGGGAAAGAGTTGAGAGAACCATTTCTCTTCCACTTATCTTGTCAGCTGGTGAAGAATTGATTTGTGGCAATACGAAAAAGCCACAGGAATAACCACAGTGAATTCCTATGCTGAGATAGCAGAACTGACAAATTTAGTTGGAAATTATACGTGTAATCACACTATTCCTTTGTTTTGACCTTTGGAGTGAAATTCAGAGGTGATTACGTGTTCATAAATAAAAGTAAAGGTTGGTAGATAGTCCACTTGGAGAGTCAAAAGGCTTTTAACATTCACAATCTTATCATTAGCATATTCATATTGCCTAATGCACATTTCACCCTGAAGAGATGTGTACAGTTCTGACAAACTTGCTGCTGTGAATCAGTTGACAATTTCTATGAAGGTACTGGATCCTGTTATATCTTGAATAATATGTCCAAACACATCATCTAATTCAAGTAAATTCTCTCCAAATCAGTCTGCTATTTTCTGTTTTTTTAGAAATATCCCTGAACTTATAGCTTATTAATGCTGGAATTTTAGGAAGCCCCATAGGGAAAATGTACCTGTGAGAGCAGTGAATTTGTATGGGGAAGAAACTGGATTTTAAAAAGACATCCATAATACTAATCGTGATACTGGTTTATTCATATGTACTTCTAAAAGTAGTCTAGTTTCGGACAAATGAAGGCCTCACATACACATTTTATTCCCAAGAAGGGGAAATAAAAAGAAGTGAAATTAAAACTGTCTTTCCCAAGAAACCTTTACATGTCTTTGGGTATGAGAGCGAGCACTGTGATAAGGAGAAAAGGTATTGGGGTGGGGTTTTTGTATTTTTCTCCTAAGCTCCAAAATACTAGGATTAATATTATTTCTAAATTATACAAATAAAGGAACTTGTTTTAAGCAAAGATGACCTGAGCTTGTGGCAAAGGGAGAATGGATTTTTAGTGACTGTCTAAAAATGTCTGTCTTGTTTCTGACGTAAAGATTTTTATCTTGAGCAAAATGGCTTTTCGGTTTGTAACCACTTGATTTGGTTATGTAGTGCTCACCACTGAATTTACACTGAGGCTTTTTGTATATGTTACAACTAATTAGACCTTCGCCAGGACCCAGAAAACGTCAGTCTGCTCAGTGCAGTGATTGTAGAGGTCACAATAATCGTACAAGTGCAGCTGTCAGAGGCCCTCACCGCCCGTCCTCTCGAAATCCCAATGATAAAGGGAAGGCAGTCCGCAGCCGAGAAAAAAAGGATCAGCAAAATAAAGGAAAAGAGGAAAAGGTAAGCTTGCAAATGACTTTGTGAAGTTGAGAAAGTCAGTCTTACTTTCTTAATATTGAGTGGATTATAAAATTAGATGTCTGTAAATTGTTCTCTTCAAGTCAGTGTGCTGATTTGAATCTCGCCTTGTAAGCTATTTACATAAGGTTTTATGGACAGTCTTGGTTACACATTAATTAAAAAACTAAAACACAAAAACAAACCTTCATCTGGAGGATGTGATCTGGTGAATGCAAGCTTGTTTACTGCAACTTGGAGGTAATTGTTTAAAATTATACCCCTGAATTACTGAAACTGAGCCTGATAGAGCTCATTCAATGGGATGTCCGTGCGGGTTCTTTAATTGCTTTTGTATATTTTAGACAGAGATTGACTTGCCTGTTCCAAAGCATTTCAAGATTTATCTAATCTTAAAAGGAGACCTTTACTTATTTTTTGTTGATACCTGTTAGATTAGCTCCAGGATCTTTTCAGTTTAAAACAAATGAAAACCTGTCACATTTAATGAGAGAGAATGATCTATGATCTATTTTTTTCAATTAGAGTGAAAAATATTAATTTTTGCTTGTGCTCTGGACTTCATAAATTTAGCTGATGACCAGAATAAGAGATAATACTGAAGACACTAAATTAATAGTTTTCCAGCGTCTGAATAAATCAAATATCTGTGTAATTGTCTGTTAGCTTCAGCGACCTTATGTTGTGGCAAGGTGTCAGGGCCTGTGGGTATAGTATAAACTACAAGGGTGGAATTGTTTACCTGTGTAAGTTGTTACTTTTTTTAGGAGCTAAATTATACTATCTTTGAGTTATAATCCTCTCTCACAAAGGATATACACACACAGAGACAGGATAGGTCTGTTTTCTTTTTTACAGTTGTTCTGTCATCACCAGTGCTTGCTGTTAAGTGTATAAAAACCCCAGGGTATGTCTAGTGCGTTTTATTTGCTTTCAGTTGCATGGTCTCTGCTATTTGAGCCCTTTCAACTGTGTAGCTTCTTTGCTTTTGCTCTACTGCAGAGCTACTTCTCTGCTGTTCTTGTCCATGCTTCTGTATCTCTTAATTAGCGCTTTTTTCACTTCTGTGATCTTCCTGCAGATCACCTGTGCTCATCCCACATATGGAAGTCCCGCGTTTTTTTCTGTGTGTGTGTCTCATATATATGGTATATTTATGACACTTAGAGGATTTGAGATACTGTAGCTCAGTGCGATACTTTCTGATGGAGTCTCACAGATAATTCCTCCTACCTATCTACTGTCTCAGTTTTTGATTTCTCTGGGAGGAGAGGCGAACACTTTTCCACTGGGATAGGTGTATGCAGATTTGATTACCCGCTGAAGCAAAGAAACTGCATCAGTACAGAATACTGGCTTTGGGGAGAAGGAAACGGGACCAGGGCAGTACAGAAGTTTGGGTGAACCACACAGATCCTGCAGGGCAGCAGTAGCGTGGATGCTTCATAATTTTCATGCTGGTTTATGTTGCTGCCTGCTGGAAAGATTATGCTGTTGTGGACTTGTTATAAAAATCCATTAGTAGCATGACCGTTGTTACGTATTTACATTGTTATATCCTTTATACATAGAACAAATCCACATCTGAGATTTCAGAGTCTGAACCAAAGAAATTTGATAGTACTGGATATGATAAGGATTTAGTAGAAGCTTTGGAAAGAGATATAATTTCTCAGAATCCCAACATTCGATGGTAAGTTTGAATGCTGCTGTTAATTGTTTCTTTTTCCTCATACAGTATGACAAGAATTGAGTATTTTAGGATATGCTTGCATATAAAAAGTACCTACAGGTTTTCTTTACTCATTAAATAGGCAACTGAACTTCTTGTGCAGTTGAATATTTTTAGAACTTTTTTTCCACCCATAGAATAGTTTGGGTTGGAAGCAGCCTTTAAAGGTCGTCTAGTCCAACCCCCTGCCATGGGCAGGGACATTTTTCCCTAGATAAGGTTGCTGAAAGTCCTGTCCAACCTGACTGTACAGAGCATCCCAAACTTTTCTAAGAGTGCTGAAATTAATTTTTGAGATACTCTTTTGCAGTATATGAGATTCTAATGTCTGCCAGCATCTCTGCATTTAAAAACCTGATTTATTACCTAGGAGCATACCAAGATCGAAAACCAGTTAACAAAGAAGTTATGTCAATATAGGAACCCTTTGAAATCTTGCTGGACGTGATGTGACCGCCAGTACCTTTCATAAATGTGTTAAATATTAAACCTTACAAAGGTTGTTTTGTGTTACAAATATTTCCAAGCTTAGGTGGTTTTCTGAGGATTAAATGAGCAAAAATCTGGCAAATAAAGCAGGCTTTAAAAAAAAAAACCTGAACAATCTCAGAAACAACTTTGTATGCTTGAAACCATCATGTATTTCAGTTAAATATGTAAATGTATGTTTCAGTTTTTGCATTTAATCTTAAATTACACCTTCAGATTTGAAACTAATTCTCCATATAGATATGTTTTGAAACCAAGATATTGCTTGGGCACATGCAGAAAATTGGGCACATTCCTGAGTTGCCCTCAAGAAGATAAGACCAGCCTGTAAGTTATCTAAGAACTGATGTATTTGTAACTCTGAAAAAGAATTCTAAAAATTCTTTTTCATTCAGCTCCATTTACTAGTTTTCAGTAGATTGTTTTCATAACAATGAAAGGTTGTATTCAAGTCTCAGGGGCAGCCGACTTCTCGCAAGAGAAGGTGTCATCTGTAACTGGGATAAGTTACCTACCTTGCTCTCTTCTGCTTATTCTTCCTGTGAATAAGAACAACAGTGCTCTAGTGAAATAGTTGACGTGTCTCTCATTGCTTTTGCATCCAGCTGGAATGTACTAGCCATATGTCAGCTCCAGTTGTTGCAGGCTTTTGCCACTGGAATGAAAATAAATTCAACTTGTTTTCCTGAGCTATGGAAGCACTGTTACATAACAATAAGTTAAATTGCTTATTGTTTTGAGCTGGGGACTGATTCTTTTGCAGCCTGTCTCAATCTGTCAAACAACTTTCTCTTCCTTGCCAGGGATGACATTGCTGATTTAGTAGAAGCCAAAAAGCTGCTTAAGGAAGCTGTAGTTTTACCGATGTGGATGCCGGAGTTTTTTAAGGGAATTAGAAGACCATGGAAGGTATGAGAAAATCTAATCCCGTGATCATAAGTAGGACTCTGAGATCAGATCTTGGCAGAACAAGAAATTCTAGGTGTCTTATACGTTATAGAAATTTTTTCCACTTTTCAGTAACAAAATTTATGTTAAATAGTTCTAACACTGTCTTAATTTCAAGTAAGAAATAATAATTACTTACCTTGGAATAACTTTTCAAGGGAAGTTTGCATCTGGTATTTTAATATTACACTATTAAGCAAACTGAAATTGTCTGTGTTTTGATACTTGTCCTAAAAGTGGTTCTTCTTCATTTTAATAGGGTGTGCTGATGGTTGGTCCTCCTGGTACTGGAAAGACCCTCCTGGCAAAAGCTGTAGCCACTGAATGCAAGACTACATTTTTCAATGTTTCTTCTTCCACGCTTACCTCAAAATACAGAGGAGAATCTGAGAAACTTGTTCGTCTGCTGTTTGAAATGGTGATTGAGGTTTCTGAACATAAATAGTAAGATAATGAAATAGAACTACTTCTGGAATAGTGAAACCTTGCCAGGGTTTAGAACTCATAGCATACATAAACATTTCTCCAAACTTCTAACACTTTAGGACCTTCTGATTTGACCATGTACATTCAAGATCTCTTTGTTCCTAAATAGCTTTATAAATACTGAAATATGAGGCCATCTTTATTTTTTGGGTTAGCTTGTTACGTTAGAGGTAGCTCACCATAAGCTGGTGAGTGCTGTAGAACATACTTGAATGTAAAACCAGAGAGGCAATCTAATTGCTTTCTGGGCGAGGACCCTACTTACTCTGTTTAGTTGTTGTGGGTAGTTTTTTTTTTTAGTTTGTGGTTAAAATAAGTGGACTTCCAAACTTTAGTTAGCATCGGAGCACATAACACTTGAATTTGGCTCAGAATACAGTCTTTTTTCATGCGTTATCAGGTTTGCATGCAATATTTCCTGGGGTGCCCAGTACTGAAGGGGGCAGCAGAGTTGCAATTACAGTAGTCAGAAAAGTCAGGAAATAAAAGTTCTTTTACCATATGGTTTGGTCATAATAGCTGAGCTGATATTATGCCAATCAATCAAAAATGCATATACACAATGGACAGCATCTCCAGCTGCTGTAAGACGATAGATTTTATTGTTGCAGATCCTTGTCACTGACCTCTCTTGTTTTCAGAAAGGTTAAGAGTTACTCTGCAGTTGATCTGTCTCTTGGACAGGTTCCATGTCATGGTGCCGCAGCTTAATGTTCATTCTAGTTTTAACAGAGTTCTTACTGAAGCATTCTGTGATGACTTGCACAGTTACATTATTCCTGATGTGTAAAAACTGCCTTTAGTTTATGAAGTGTTTGATTATAACTGTAACAATTACAGGACTTTGCCAAAACCTTCTGCTCAGATGTTACTAACGAATGCACGGCTGCTCTGTAGTTGTGAGCAATGGGCAAAGGGAGGGAAGGTCAGGTGGTGTTTGAGACCTGCGAGCTGATTCATTGGGTTAAATACGTCATTGCTCGGCTCTGAACATGCCACTATTTTTTTTTTAAATGCAAGTAGACTACCATTTCAATTTCTGCTTTAATTTTTGTTTTCTTTAGGCTCGATTTTATGCCCCAACAACTATATTTATTGATGAAATAGACTCAATCTGTAGTCGCAGGGGAACGTCAGAAGAGCACGAAGCTAGCCGACGTGTGAAGGCAGAACTGCTAGTTCAAATGGATGGTAAATAACCTGATTGCTGGGAAGTGCTGGCTTGGAGGAAACTTGGGGGGGGGAGGGGAAATCAAAGCTTCCTTCTTCAGAAACAATTTGTTTGCAAGCCTTACATAAAATTGGAGTAAAAAGATAGAAATGCAATATTCCAGCTCTCAGTATGGAAGGAAAAAAAGATACCGATTATTTAATAATAGTTTAGCATTTGAGCAATGACGTTGTATTACTGACCCAGAATAATGAAGATTCAGTGGAAAATACAAGATTTTAAAACTGCAGAATTAAAAAAAGTATTAATTGCTCCTCTCAGTCTTTACCTAGCATATCACTCCTCCAAAACCAAGTGAAAAGTGGTTCAGAAGAACTATCAACTGTTCCAATTTAAACTTCAAAGGGACAATGACTACTCTTAACTTCTTTGGGATCTATTTTTTTCTTGCAAAGATATAAATAAAAAAGGAAGGCAGTTCTTTACAGAAGTGGTTGGGTGAGTTTTTCCTTTGAAAACACTGAGTTCATTACAGCTATTTGGTTGATATTTCACAAATCAAGGAAGTTTAAAAGTATATGACACTGTGCAAAGTTGCTATAGAGGCATCCTTTTCATACTCCGGTGACCAGGGAGAAGGAAAGGAGCAACTGAAAAGTGCTAATCTTTGGACCAATTTATGATAGACTTCCCTGAGTCAGAAGGCTTGTATATTTATTTCAGGTTCTCTGATGTTGATACCCTTTTGTGTTTGACTTTAAATAGCAACGGAGCTATAATACTGTTCTCATAACTCAAGTATGCACCTAAGCTAATTTTATTAGTAACGACTATGTGAAATCCTTTTACTTGAGCATTCATAAATGTTGTTTTATATGCAAATGTTCAAGCAGACTAGGTACAATGGCTATTCCACAGCCCAATCCTGTGATTACAAGGAAAACCAGTAAATGCAGAGAGTAGCAAGTTTAATGAAATGAACTTCATACAGCAGCAGTTTCACAGTACTTTAGAGGCTGAGGTGTTCTCTCTGCCTCTGAGAAGTTGTGATTCAGTCCACCAGATTTAAACACTCACTTCAGCAGTTTATAAGAATCCACCTGTGCAAGTGAAACATTTGGCCTGAATTCAGAAGTGAAGAATCTTTCTAGGGGAGTAATGCTGCTTTTGTGTGGCTGTTAGTGAATACTGTTGAAAAGGGGGGAAGTGTCTGGTTTTTAGTGTGGTGATGATGGTTTGTCCTTTACATTAGTGGGACTGTTGGTTTTTTCTTCATATGCTGTTACAGGACATTGATGTGAAAATTCAAACACTGTAACAGCAGAAATACAAACAACTGCTGTAAAGCTATTCCAGTCAAAATAAGGAGGAACTTCCTGATCTGAGCAGTGGCCTATGCCTTTGCTCCTAAATAAACTCAGTCTCAATTTGTGCTTGCAGACTGTCATATAGATGAAAAATTGAACTCTATTGTACTTAGGCTCACTAAAGTGCAACAGAGTAGCTGCTTTAATATTATAAAATAGTGAATATTGTTCTTTCTATACATGGAGTTTTCAAAACGTATGTACATTTTACTTTACTCCAATGCAGGTGTTGGAGGGGCTACTGAAAATGATGATCCTTCCAAGATGGTCATGGTACTTGCTGCTACTAATTTCCCTTGGGATATTGATGAAGCCCTAAGACGGAGACTAGAAAAGAGAATTTACATTCCTTTACCATCAGGTATGAAGACTTGGAGAGAGGAGTGATTGAAAAGACTAAAATCTAAACTTAACTAATATTTTTTTAGTTTTGATCATGTATGCAAATTCATTCACGAATTCAGGACCAGGTTAAATCTAAACACTGAACATTTACCTTTGTAGCAAGTACAGCTTCTTTTCCTCCTTCAATTCATTATTTATCTTCAGAAAGCAAATTTTATAGACTCAATTTTCTGTTCTTTGATTAGCAAAAGGTAGAGAGGAACTCCTAAGAATAAATCTACGAGAGCTGGAACTGGCTGATGATGTTGACCTTGCAAATATAGCTGAGAAAATGGAGGGATATTCAGGTGCAGACATTACCAACGTATGCAGGTATGTTAACATTGCATCATCTGTGTTAATACTGCTACAAACCCTTGAGAAAACTGTTTGTAAAGTAACTAATTTACGTGATTAAAGTTGTTGGATAAAAACAGGCTAAGTTGTCTTATGTACTGATAAAAGGTGAAATACTGCATTAAGATTTACCTAGATTTCCATTTGATATTTTCATATAATAATGATGAAGAGCAGTTGCCAAATAGTAGTCTAAACAAGTTATGATTTAGATAAAATCCCATGTTCTTTCATGTACACCAAATTCCTTGCATGAGGAGTATCCACAGGATGGTAGACGGAAGCACGGAGTGGTAGGGGTTGGAAAGGACCTCTGGAAATCACCTAGTCCAACCCCCCTGACAAAGCAGGATCACCCAGGGCAGGCCACACAGGAATGCCTCCAGTCAGGTTTTGAAAGTTTCTAGAGAAGGAGACTCCACAGTCAATCAGGGCAGCCTGTTCCAGTGCTCTGTCACCCTCACAGTAAAGTTTTTTTTCCTGATGTTTAGATGGAACTTCCTGTGTTCTAGTTTGTGTCTGTTGCCCCTTGTCCTATCACTGGGCACCACTGAAAAGAGACTGGCCCCACGACTTCTAACTTGCAGAGTTTCAGTCATTTCACTGAGGTTATACTACTTCAGCAGAACATCCATGATAAGAGGTGATAGTGACAGAGGCCAGAATAACTACAGTAAAAATGTTGAGTGTTCTTCCTTCATGACACAGAAAAGGTAATACTGGATTGTGTGGCAGTGCAAGAGCTGTGTACTCAGCACATTGGCTTTAGTTAGGGATGAGGCTGTCTGAAGTTTTCTTCTACTTTCTCCATCTCCCTTTTCCCACAAAACAGTTTGCATACAATCATTTGTGGGCCTATTTTATAACCCAGATTCCTGAAATAATCAACTAAAAATACCTTCTAACCCTTCCCCCCGTCTTCTCTTTCGAAGATTGGCGAAGAAAAAGACTGATCATTCAAGAGACTAATATCAGTCATCTGGTTTACATCCAAAGATTTGCCCTGGCACAGTTGTACTGGTGGCAAATTATGGAATCAGTAGTAAGGGATAGAAAACCCAAACTTCTTAAGATGTAGTTGCCATGTAATAAGCACCTGTGTAACTGCACTCACAGGCTTTGGAGGTAGCACTGAAGCGTGGCAGTGCGAAGCTTGAGCTCCTAGTTGTGCCGTCACAACTATTGTGAGACTGTGCTTTGAACAGAACAAGAGAACTGTTCTGGATTAAAAACACCTCCTCGTTACTTTCCCAAACACAGATCCGTTTCTTGCCTTGATTCCTAATACAGCTCTGCAAACACTTGTCAGCACAGCTGAGAGGACAGTGCACTGTGCTGGAGGGGTGAACACGAGTAACCTGTATGCAAAACTCCCACCAAAGACTGTATCAGCAGGGTCACTTCAGGCTGAACTAAGAGTTTGGAGCCTCAGTACTATTTCCTGAGCAAGCCTTACACAGTGTCTGGGAAAAGAATGGTATGTTAGTTGCTCCAAATCAGTGTTGTGCAGATTTGTTTCATTTGTAGGTTTGTGAGGTGAATTTGTGGTGTTCTTTTGCTCAGTCTTGGTTTTGGTTGTGCTTTGAAAGCAGTTTGTGCTGCTAAGTTCATGTTATATGAAAGAGTTTTTACTTGGCCAGATGCTTTGTGCATTTTAGCTGCAGTTTGTTTCCAGTCTGTTCAGTGTTTGTAATTTTATACTGGATACCATTACACTTTAAAAGTCAGAATACTTGCAGTGTCTTTCCAGTGAATTTCATATATACTTACACACACACACACTGTGTGTTGCTGTTTATTTTTTAACCAAAGTCCATTTGTACAAATACTATTCAAAAAAATCAGAACAAAATCAAGCAAATAAACAAACAAAAAAAATGCCACAAAGAAACACGCGGGTCTCTTATTTGTGGCAGTAACCAGACATCCAGACGAACTGAGGTTTGGATGTGCATGATATGAAATTAGGAAGAACGTAATCGTATTAGCCTGTGCTAAACTAACCCTTTGTTAATGGTGTCAGGAACAGCAGATCTTAGACATGATTGTTTAGTTTACATTGAGACAAAAAACATATGGCTGATTTAAGAGTGCTTTTGTATGGTTCAGACTTACAGTATATAAGCATAGTAAAGTTGTCGACTGTAACAGTCCTCACTAGTCACACAAGCAGAACTTAAGAAAGAGTGAACCATGAACTCAGTTTGCTCAAATTATTCACCTACCTTAGAGAATTTGAGATGAACTCCAAAGTTTGCTGAGCCAGAATGAGAACCAGTCAGAGACAACAGTACAGTTCCTAACAGTCAGCATATAGCCATGGAAAATGAAGGTGAAACTTTATTTTAAGATGACGTTCAGGCAATATAAAATGCATCTAAATTGCATATTAGATGGGAGTATGAACTGACTTGAATCATTATTTTGAGTGGACTGTGAAGGTTGAAAGGCCTTTGGAAAGGAAATCACCCCTGCTGTGTGTTCCAGTGAGTGGTTTCTTACTTTTTGAATACAGCTTTGGTGCTTCTCCAGGCACTAAGAGTGTGTTTGAGAAAGCCCGGAGAGCTGATGTTGGAATGACTGTCGGTAAGATGCCTTTACAGCAGAAGGTGGCAGCAGCTGCACTTGAATTTTGTGGGTGTGCTGGGCTGTGTTGGTGGGGGGATTCCTTTGCTTGGCTTGGTTTTGTTGGCTTCCATTTTTTTGTAAACTGCTGTCTGGAGGGAAATGAGATGCGCGAGCTGCTCCCCCAGCCCAGTGTGTAACCCTGGCTCATAGTGCACAGCTGATGATTCACCAGCTAAGCATGGTGATAGTTGACTAAGATGGAGTTCAGCAAGGCAGCTTGATCGGGTCCTTCTGAAATTCTAGTTGAGGTGTTATGAATGCTAACAATTATTTAGTAAATTCATTAAGTCTGTCAGTTTTGGTTTCCTATAGGGGGAGGGGGTGGAACTGAAACAGAACAGGCTGAAACCAGCTTTCTAAATTTTCCTAGAAGCCAATGTATAAGTTTTTCTTTCTTTGGATTCTCACCTGCTAATATGACATGAGACACCGTTGTCATATCGCAAGGATTATCCTTCTGTCTTTTGTTAGTGCTAAACAAAGTAAGTAGTGTTTTCTTCTCGTAAGCTTTATAATGATGAATTAGCAGGAACTTTAGTCTTTCAGTCTTACACATTTGTCACCTGACCAGTTCATCACCCACGGCTACTGATACTACTGTTGGAGATCCAAATGCAGTCAAACTTAATGCAGCAAAATGATGACATGCTTATAAAGACACTTCATGCTTACTGAGGACAGAAGTTTGAGGAGCTACAGGCTGAACAGATGTTGTAGTTTAATATTCAGCTGTGAATGTATAGATTGGAGGTAGATACTGACCCCTGTGTCTTTGAAGTGGGATTCCTATTTGGACCAGAAAACGTTCAGAACATTCCAGCCACTTACGTACATTGGAGGTGTGAAACCATTACTTTGCCTTGTTCCTGTTTAAAAACACTATAAACAGCAGCTACATCTCAGGTGTGCAGTGGCATTAGATAAATGAGTTTGTCTTCACCTCTTTTGCTTAGCCTGTGAGTAGCAGCTATTCGAAGATCCGGTGAGGACAGATATGTGTTTGAAAAATATGGATAGCATGGTATCACAGCTTGTACAAGCGTTTGGAGATCCTCCTGTAAACACTGACAATTCTTTATTATATCTTTTTGAATGCAGCTGCTTAACTGGAGTGCTGTGTTGAGACTTTAAAACAGCTGAACTCACCATCCTGTAGTGAGTTACATTTTTTTTTTCTTTTCCTTTATCCTTAATAGAGATGCATCGTTGATGGCTATGAGAAGACGTATTGAAGGCTTGACACCAGAAGAAATAAGGAATCTTTCCCGAGATGAAATGCACATGCCAACAACTATGGAAGACTTTGAAATAGCTTTGAAAAAAGTTTCTAAATCTGTATCTGCTGCGGACATTGAGAAATATGAGAAATGGATAGTTGAATTTGGATCATGCTGAGTTGTCTGATCTTGAAGAAGCCACCTTACGTCTTAAAACAGCTTTAGAAATAAGAAGTAGTGTGTCAGTGCACTGCGTGCTCTTTTTAACTTTTGTAATTTAAGAGCAACAGATGTCTAAATAAATCTTTTTTTTTAAAATGCAAATTCTGTCTAGCTCTCTTTGAATTAGCTCAAAAGTTACCCATTTTTCTCAAATGTGAAAGATACTGATGGATGTGATCTGCTTTGATCTTCAGGATTTTAAAATGAATTAAATTTGATAGTACAACTCTTGCATCAGAGAGTTTACTCTTGAAAAACGGCTATTATGTAGAAAAAAATCCCCACCAAATAACAAACTAGCCCTGCTAAAGAGTAAGGGGTGCTGAGAACTAGAAAGTGGGATGAACAAGATGCAGTTCTATAGGTGGCTTTTCTAGCTGATCTTAGAGAATTCTACCCTTAAACTGTTTCTAAGATATTAATAAAGACCCTGCACAAAGGCTGAGATTTAAAAGAGCAACCCTCGCACAGCTCACGGTCAACAGATTCAACTGAAGTTTAAGCAAGAGGTAGGATGTGCACTGGTTTATTAAATAACACTAAAATAGATCCAGACAGTGTAAACTAATTCCATGCAGCCAGCAGTGATGCAGAGTCACATCTGTAAAGTCTAAATTCCCTTTCTGCATTACTTGACAAGTGGAACGTCAAAGCGGTTCCCTGAGAATGGTTCTACGGTGGCCGTTTGCATCATCATTTTAGATTTTGCTCAGTGTGGTCATTGTAACTAAAACATCTATCTGTCCATCTCCTCTGATTTTGGAAACGCTACTCCTGCTAGCTCGGAGCAGCCGACTGTCGTTCTGCTTACATCTGAACTTTGTGCTTTTTCATGAACCAGATACATCTAGACTTGTTTCAGCTGTATGAAACTGGCTGTGGAATTCCTTCTCACACGCCTCTTCAGATGCTGCAAGGCAGAGGGGAAGGACAAAGGTAATGAAAAGCTGCAGTTTGAGTAGAAGGTGAATGCATCCCAAGTACACAGTCATCTAAGTGCTGTTATCTTGTTTAGGTACTAAAAATTCACCACTATGTCATGAGTGACAGCTGGACATGCTGAAAAGGGACTTTCAACGGTGCTGGTGATGAGACACCCCGGCAAGACACTGAGATGCAGATAGTGTTGAGAGCTCCTGAATCCATAGGTGGACCGGGCATGACAACCCCAGAAATGAAGGGAAGTTGTTCAGGTGAGTACACAAGCGTGTGCTTTTAAAGACCTTTCTCCAAAATGGAAAACTAATACACCTCTTTCCTTTCCAAAGGACAGCCATGTGTGCCAGGGTTAGGGAAAAGATGCAGTGTTTTGAAGAAGTGGGTTCTCTTAATGTTTATTTTCCTACTTCAGGATGAGTGTACAGCTGTCGGCTGTGTTGCAGGAGGAGATTTCGTCTCATAAATCAATTCGTTGCAAGCAAGCCAAAATACTCAACCTGTCACCTGAGTAAGAAGGAAAAGAAGGCAAGCTTTAGTTCTTGGAAGCAGTCCAGTAAAGGGCCACTTAGGCTGAAAGTGTGATATATTTTGAGAACTTCTAAAGTAAACCTCATTTTAAAAGCAGTAGTTTAGTTCTACAGCTGAGCCAGCCTTGTTAGCTTGAAATGAGCAAAGTGAGCCCCTGTGCAATACATGGTAGAAGGGGAAAAAAGGGGTAGGTGCTGAATTTGTAGCTCAGAGGTCCATTTGCTACATAGTTGTGCACAAGTCTTTGGGACCAGGTGGAATCCACCCAAGGGTACTAAAGGAGCTGGCAGAAGGGCTCACCAAGCTGCTCTCCGTTATTTATCAATAGTCCTCGCTAACTGGGAAGGTCCCAGTTGAAGTTAGCAAATGTGACTCCCATCTACAAAAAGGGTCTAAAGAATGATCCTTGGAACTGCAGATCTGTCAGTCTGACCTCCATGCCAGGGAAGGTTATGGAGCAGGTCCTCTTGAGTGCCATCACATGGCACATACAAGACAACCAGGTGATCAGGCCCAGTCAGAATGGGCAGAAAGGCAGGTCCTGCCTGACGAACCTGATCTGCTTCTACAACGAGGTGACCTGCCTAGTAGATGAGGGAAGAGCTGTGGACATTGTCTACCTGGACTTCAGTAAAGCCTTTGCCACTGTCTCCCACTGCATTCTCCTTCAGAAAGTTATGGTGCAAGGCTTGGACAAATACACTCTGCACTGGACAAAAAAAATGGCTGCAGGGCCAGGCTGAAAGAGGGGTAGTGCACAGAGCTAAATCTGGCTGGTGTCTGGTGACAGGTGGTCTTCCCCAGGGTCCAGTACTGGGGCCTGTTCTCTTTAGTATCTTCATTAATGATCTAGATGAGGGGATTGAGTGTACCCTCAGTAAATTTGCAGAGGACACCAAGCTGAGTGGGTGTGTTGATCTGCTAGAGGGTAGGGAAGCTTTATAGGGGGACCTAGACAGGTTAGATCAGTGGGCCAAGATTAATGCATGGTGCTCAACAAGGCCAAGTGCCAGGTCCTGCACTTGGGTCATAAGAACCCCATGGTAAGTTACAGACTTGGGGATGTGTGGTTGGAAAGCTGCAAGTTGGAAAAGGACCTGGGGATATTGATCGATAGGCGACTAAATGTGAGTCAGCAGTGCACACAGGTGGCCGAGAAGGCCGCTGGCATCCTGGCTTGTATTGGAAACACTGTGGCCAGCAGAAATAGGGAGATGATCGTCTCCCTGTACTCGGCACTGGTGAGGCCACATCTCGAATACTGTGTTCAGTTCTGGGCCCCTCACTATAAGAAGGACATAGAAGTGCTGGAGCGTGTCCAGGAAAGGGCAGTGAGGCTGGTGAAGGGTCTGAAGCACAAGTCCCATGAGGAACGTCTGAAGGAGCTGGAGTTGTTTAGTGTGGAGAAGAGGAGGCTGAGGGGAGACCTTATTGCTCTCTACAACTACCTGAAAGGAGATTGGAGTGAGGAGGAGGACAGCTTTTTCTCCCTGGTGACATGTGACAGGTCCAGAGGGAATGGACACAAGCTGCGCCAGGGGAGGTTTAGGCTGGAAAACATTTTGCTTTAGGTTAGCGCTGTTAAAAAACATTTCTTCACTGAAAGAGTTATCAAACACTGGAATGGTCTGCCCAGGGCAGAGGTGGAGTCGCCATCCCTGGAGGCATTTAAATGGCGTGTGGACCTGTACTTAGGGACATGGTTTGGTGGTAAGCTTGCCATGTTGGGTTGAAGGTTGGACTAGATGATCTTGAAGGTCTCTTCCAACCAGAGACATTCTGGGATTCTGTGACTGCTTCAAGCTGCACCCCAGGGAAATCCTGGGGTCCCAGGCAGCAACTGTGATTTTTGTTGTCCTGATGAGGCCTGTCAAGGGACTTGAGGAATTGCCCTTCATTTTGCCAGACCCACAGCATCAGACATTTGGGCATCCTCTAGCAGACAGACTTCAATGAAGAAAAGTGCTTCTGTTTCATGAAGCACTGTTGGCTGGAGGGCCACAAGAATAGTGCTCGTATGTTTTATTGTTACTCTTCACATCACTTAAAATGAAGCTACATTGCAAAGGGGGATGTTAAATAGAGGAATTAAATCTCATCAGAGAATTGTTTGGCTCACTGACTCGCCACAGATGCAGCCCTAAGAATAAAGCAGTTGTCAGGAGCTCCTCCAGGAGCACGGCAGCGATGTAGCTGTGTATGTGCTCTGCCATTGTCAGCCTTCCCCACCAGTTTAGGATCAAGAGCAAGTCTAGGGCTGTGCAAGAGGCTATCACAGGCAAGAAGTGTTGACTATAGTAAGGCTATTTATTGTATGATATGAGAAAGCAGAAGCTTTCATCGTAGAGGCCTGGAAGTTTTTGTCTTTACTGTTTTATCAACAGGCCTGAGAGTTTATACAGGCTCCTCATAAGGGGTGAAATCTCTGTTGAAGTGGGTTTCACAATCTTCCCAACTTAATTCATTTCATATGGTAGACGTAAGCATAGCACTCAGCAGATAGGCCAGAAGAACTCTGTGAGGTGAGAAGGTACAGTGAGTGAGAAGGACAGACATGGTGGGGGGGATACAGCACCAGCAGAAAACAAACACGAAGCAAAGCCTTCTAGAAGAGTTGCCATCCATCAAAACTGATTTGCCACCTTATATCACCACTGTGATGGTCTCACATTTCTCAGGCTTTTCATCATGGGGCTTAATCCAATAGCCACTGTCTCTGTGAGTGAAATTAAGGAGGTGAATCACCCTGGAGGTGCCCTCTGGGCTTTTTAAGGGGCGGGGGGGGGGGGGATGATGTGTGTGTGGAGGGAATACAACCCACATTTTAAAAAAAGCAATCTTAACTCTCCAGGCTTTCCCAGGCAATTCTGGGTGGCCTGGTTTGATCTCTTCCCCTTGCATTCTCTGACATAGGTGTTTTTTTGATAGAAGTTCCACACACTCACTGTGAGTCTTCCTCAGAGTTGAGTGTGCTATGTGCTCTTTCTGTAACTTTAAAAAAAAAACCCAAAACAACAAACCCAAACCAAAACACATACACAAAACATTTCTTAAAAGAAAACCCAAAAAACCCCCCAAAACCTGGAAAACTGCAAGGAAGAGGTGCTCCAGCAAAGCCATGTGTGCAGCTCTGCAGCCTCTGCAGCACCCAGCTCTTGCACACCATCCTCTAAAGGCTATAGAAAGGATTTTAAATTATATGGTGCCAAGAGCAGGGGAGGCCTGCAGCTGTTTTCAGTCCTGGAGTGAGAAAGTTAAAAGAATAAAAGAATTAGAGGCAGCTTTTTCACGTAGGTGATTAGTGCAAAGGAATGTCAGATTCGGCAAAGAAAGTTTGCTTATCAAGCTGCAGATTTATTAAATGCGTTCCAGACTCGCATTGCTTCATTCAAGTTTAACAGAGCTGTAATACTTAATATGCCCTTTAGCAATTTAATACTCTCTTGTACAAATCATTGGAAAATTTAAAATAGAAAAATATGTCCAGGCTTAACTGTAAGAAGAAGGGGAACTCTGTACAAAAACAGAGGAGAAAGAATGCATGGGTAAAGCTGAATATTACTGAATATCTTACCACATGTATTATTCTGCTGAGTTATTAGTACGTGCACTCTCATCTGCAGGCTAGAGGAGGAACTAGCAGTAATAACAACAATTCACAGCATTGTGGCTTGAGACTGGCATCACATCATGCCCAGAAATTACTCCTCAGGAAACACGTTTTCTACATTTTTTGGCCTTTGGAGAAGCACCAATGTGGGTTTCTTCTTTAAGGAAACGGAAGTCAGTTGTTGGTGCTGCTTACAACAGGCAGGAAATGTTGCTGTCAGACATCACACAAATACTTTCACAATAAGAAGGGTTGTAAACATTGAATTGGTACATCATTGAGACATTAAAGACAATCTTTGTTGGAGGCAGCAAGAGGACAAGCCTGTAAAATGCCTCACTGCTGCATAATTACATGAGAACATAAACACATTTCTGCATAAATATTTTGGGTCTAATACCCTGTGTAAGTAAGTTCCTTCGAGTCTCTGTGTCCCCAAGGTGTGGAGGGATCTGTCACAGTTTGGACTAGGGGATGTTATTTAATATTGGACACACATGTGGAAAAGAAGGGAAAGGCTTTATTTTGTGGTAGTCAGACTTCTTGACTTTTGTTTTTCTAAAGGAGCAAAGGCTCTTAAAGCAGCCTTCCCAACCAATTAGCTGCATTATAAAAGTGTACTCCTGAATCTGCCCTGCAGAGCGTGGGACTAGAAGATACGATGGTGCCTGTTGCATGCTACGGGGAGATGTTCCCAGGACAGACTTGGGATAGTTCCCAGGACAGGAGAGGGATAGTTATATACATGATGAGTACATTCCTCTCAATCTAGGTGCAACTGATACAAAACTGTATATAGTACAACACTACATACTGGCCACTTCTAAGGACACTGAATCATTCTGTCAGTCAGTATATTGCTGCTGACCCAGACTGACTGCCAGTAGCCAGCATGAGTCAATGATGCACACAGATCACAGGGCCTTACAGACACTGGGGAGAGCCATCACTCCCACGGGACAAACTTACTCAGAATATAAAGGACAGTGGGATTAAAGATTTGCCAAAACTCATGAAAACTCATGAATTGAGTTAAGCAACAGCTGGGATCAGAATCACCCCTCTCCTGTCCTAGTCACACACTACCAGGCCCTGAACCATTTTTAACAATTATCATTGCCTTCTCCTGGCAACATCAGACTAACTCTTTCCATACTATTTAAGGGCTGCAGGACTGGAAGTGACCTCCTGAATCACTGATCCCAGTCCCTTCTAATTGGAGCCAGCCACATCATATGAGCCTAGTCAGAAATGCCTCAAAGTGAGCAGGGTGGTGGGATGTGTGATGATTTCATCCTTCCAAATTCCAGAGGCAACACCCAAGTGGTTGTGGCAGTGATGGTCTCTTGCTCAGACATTACGGGAAGACTACAGTCGCCTGCTAACAAAAGGAATTTGTGCTGAAAGGTGTTTTGATTTGCTTGTAATTTTCCTGATGCATCCATGGAAATGCAAATGAGGTGGGATCTGGGTAGAGCAGCCTCTCATCTCTCCCACCATGCTAAGCAGCAATGACACTCAGTACTAAAAACCAGTTTGCCAGCATCTAAGACTTCAGTGAGTCCTGTTGAAGCCGAAGCTGGTACAATATATTAAGACTCAGAAATATCTGGTGTAGGGTAATGGGGCCTAATTGAGGCATGAATGCGTTAGCAATGTCCACCTTTGAAAGACACATATTAAATGGCTTCTGGGATACACAGAATTTACTTCTTGGGCAAGAGGAGAGGGATTTGATTCTCCTACTGATAGATCAGCCTCTATCTCCCACTTCTCTATGTGGCAGCATGTCTCAATGCCTGCAGAAATCACCAGGGGATGGGGCGGATGTGGTCAGTCACTGGTTCTCTCTCTGCAGGGTGAAGGTCTTAGAGAGAATTATTTTTTTCTTTCTTGTCATCTGATCCACTTGGTGGAAGGGATGCCCTGTAGGATCATCTCTCTTTTGTGCTGTGGAGCACACCCTGCAATGCACTTATGCTACCAGTCCTTTCAGAGGCCCTGAGCTAGGGAGCAGCATGGAAGCAGCAAAATGTGTCTGAGGTGCGGATAGGTGACCACCAGAAAAAGAGAGATGAGCAGGATTGCTTCGATTTTTGAAGGTGGAATAGAGAAACAATGAAAAACAAGTGGTAAAGGACTGTCACAACAGCCTCTCTACAGACCTTAGAGGCAGCTGGGTGTCTGAGTCACCTGTGTGCTGCTTAAAAAGTGCTCTTGGACATAAGCAACGTATGAGGGAGTCTGAATATGGGCCAGAAGCACAGGAGAGAAAGGAACGGAAAGGACTTTGGAAAGATGGGCATGGGTGCTTGCAGCAGCTAGAAATCCAGAGCTCCTAGCAAGTGTCTGATTCACCTGGTCATGGTAAGGCCTCCAGCACCTTCTATCACAGCACAGCAGAAACAAACAGCAGGAATTCAGAATATCAGGCCTGCCGCAGAAACAGCCCTCTTGTGTTGGTGTCCAAAGAAGCTGTCAAAGTACAATGGCAAACAGCTATGTGTTAAAGATCAAAGGCCCCTTAAATATCAAATAGTGTTTTAACTTGCTCCAAAATGCAGGAATGAAACTGAGTTTCATGTCACCACTGAATTGTGACAAGCTATCAACAAAACCTACTTTGGAGAAGCTGGCATGGTTTCCATCATTGATATCCAAAAACTACATAGAATTATCTGCAGCAACAAAGTGAGGGTAACAAGCACAAGATAGTGTCTTGTGTCTATTCTGTTGTCAGGAGAAAGAAAGGGGAATCACATAGCACAGATGTACTGAGGCAGAAGGTCCAAATAGCTCAGGGTTGGTTTTTTTTGTCTCATCTTCAACAAATACTAAACAGAAGAACGTATTAAATCTGCTTTCTCAGGAAGAAGGAGGCAGATTACTTGCATGCATTGCGTGGAAATTCAGCCCATTCCCAAGCAGTTAAAGCTGTCGCTCGCTGCAAGGAGCTGCAGTAGTCAGAGGCTTGTGCATGCTCCATGCATTGGAGTGTGCCTATGGGCAGTCAATATGTTGTGATAAGGTCCTTTACACATTAAGGTTAGAGAGAACCTTGCAAGTCACCAAAAAGTATACAGAAGGCTTCATCCATTTCTACTGGAGATTTATCTGGTTATTTCTACATATGGTTGTGTGAAATTTCTTGGCAAAGTTCAGCTTTTAGGAAGGATATTATAGAATAGAGATTGTGCTGCATAAGCATTGTGTGAAAAGATATTAAAAATAGACATAAATAGGAATGGCAGGTGTTGGTAGCATCAGTCTGTAAGTCAATTGCATGTGGTTTCAATAAAGTCCTTTCCTTATGAAAATTGGTGCTAAGAAAATATGATGATTTCTGCACCTGCTCTGGAGACAAAGAGCTCACTGTGCAGCACCTGAGGAAGAGACCTCCTCAGCTGAAAACAATGCAGTGTGCTGGCAGCTCCCCTTGCTCTCCTCTGTGCCCTGGCACAGGAGCAGAAGTAGAGTAGTATTGCCTCTCACCTGAGCACGTCTCAACTTGCAGCTACTTCTACAGTGTGCTTCCAGAAGCAGAAGGGTAAAATTCTGGCCTCGCTGGAGTGATCCCATAATCCACCTCTCAGAAAAGGTAGGATTTTTGCCTAGTTGAAGGAAGACACAAAGTCCTTCCTTGCATCACGCTGCACGCTCCAGGTAATCCAGGAGTCAAGATGTCTGCTTGCCAAGTTTTCTCCCAAAGCTGATGGCAAAAGACATGGTGTGACCACAGGCTTGGGTGGGGGTGATAAGGAGGAATGATAGAGAAAAATTTTCACATCGAAACCAATTTGACATCTGCCTAGCTGAGGTGGTGGTGGCTGGCAGTGGAGTGACAAAGCTGCATACTGCACGTGGCATGTCGGTTCTTAAAGACCTTGAGGTGCTGTAGCGAGTGGCCAGATTTTCCTAGTAGCTTTTGTTGCTACGTAGACAAATCAGACCTAACTGCAGCTCACAACATCAGTACTCATTGCAGATTGACAGACCCAGGTGTCTCTCTCAGGCTACAGGTTCACAAGCACGTCTCTGACAAATACAGTGGGTTTGGAGCACTGCAGGCCTCTTCTTCCTCCCCAGGTCTCTCCAGAACAAATCGTCTGCTAGCACTGTGACAAGATGAGCTTTCATCCATGCCTGGAGGCACTTTATCAGACTGTGGTAAGGCCATCCAAAGTAAAGGTGGGCTGTGGGAGTCCAGGCTCCAGGATGTTTGTGAGAAAAGACCTTCCAAATCTTTAACAGGGAATTCTTCAGTACTGTAAGGGTATATTGAGCTTCTATTTCCAACAAAATACTGACAGTCCAGACAGATCTTCAGTGTCGCAATAGGTCTATTACTGCTGTAGAAAAAGGTTCCCCCATCAAAATGAGAGACTCACTAAACCTTCCCGCTCTGAGAATCCTGTTAGAGATAACAGAAGGTGACCGTGGACTGCCAGCTTCCTAATGAATGGTTCTATTTAGTACGGTATTTGCAATGCAAGATCCTGAGATAATGATTCAAGGATTGCTCAAGAGGCCTGGATGCAACCTCTCTGAAAAGACTCTTTCTGCTCTTTCTCTGGTAAGATAGCTAATAAATGTCTTCTGGAATGGGGTTCTGGTGCACAGTGCCAAAATTCAATTTGTGCATTTATTCTTCTGAGGCAAAGATGTTGAGTGATGAAAACCAAATTGCCAGTGTCAGCTGGGTAAAACCAGTTAATATTCTGTAGCCTGGAATAAGGTTCCCATACCTGCATTCCTCAGAGGTGCAGTTCACTTAAACATTTCAAATATCCACCGAGTGATTACTCTGGGGTTTGGAGGTCAGTAGTGGTTAAAACAGAAGTGCTTGGAGGCTATTTTGCAGAACAAGCTCTTTGACTGGAGAAAATTAGATATAAACCAGCACTTTTTCCTGGAGTATGAAAGAGAGAGAGGGCAACTCAAGAGCTTGAACAGTTTACCTTCTGTTAAAATACATGCAGTTCTGTTAGGTGGTTCTGTGGTCAGGGCTCCTAGCAAGTGAGAATCCAAGCACAGAACATCTACAACTTAGAGCAGCATAGAAGAGATCTTCAGCTATTGCACTGTACACCTCACAGTGGCAACAGTGGCACCACTACCACAACATAGAAACAGCCAGTGGCAGGATAACTGTTCTTGAACAGTAGGTTAGTCCCAGTTAAGTCTTTCAGGGAATTCTTAACATTCTGATGTTTCAGAATTAACATTTCCTAAGCATAATGAAAGGGCACTTCTTCAGTTCAGTGTTTTATGTGAGAGCTAATGCTGTTTTTTTAGCAGTGTGTGGATGCATGGACATGTGATTTCATGCATGCGTCCACTGAACATAAAGGTTTGACCTGGACAGTCCATATTCCAAGGCTGCTTAGCGTTAGAATGCATACTCAGTCTGGATGTGAGATGCTGTACCCATGGCTTTGTCTCTAGGAACATGAAACTTTTCCATTCAGGTGCTGCATATCAGTACTTCCCCTGATAGCTCAGCCAAAAGTTCCAGCTGGCACTGACACAATCAGCAGTAAGTGCAAATGCAGAGGAGATGGAGGCTCTATTGGCATCCTGATTCACTGATCTCCGCCCTTGATTACACAACACGTTTTCCCAACCTCCTGAGTGGAGTGCAGGCAAATCTACCTGGATTGTTGGACTGTGCCGTGCATTGTGCAAAAGCCTTTCACATCTGCTTGTAACAAAATGCTACTTGAGACAGGTGGCCAAAAAAAAAAAAAATTGGAGAGAAGAATCAAATTTGTGTGATCTGCTATTGTAGCTCAGAGGTAATAGTGATGCTAACAGGACTTGTGAGCTTATTTTTGTAAACAGTTGATGTCTGGGAGTCTTTTTGATAGGACATTGGAATGCTTCGTAAACCATCCCAAACAGATGCGTTTGCTACTAGAACTTCTTCAAGGAAGATGGAAGAAAGGTTGAGACAATAAGGACGGCAGATTGGTGACCTCTGGCCTTGACCCAGTATATTTTTCTCTGCTGAGAATAAAAGCATCTCACTTCTGAATGTCAGAACATTACTGCCAATGAGATGAGGACAATCATTATAAACTTACAGAGAATATATTACCCAGAAGAAGGTGTTAACGCTGCCAGGACCCCTGCTTGTTTGTGACCATCACTTTCAGTAAGCAGCCTCTAGCCTCACAGCTGAAGGAAGGTGGAGATTCATTCATGCCAGGACCTGGCTGCCATCCATGCAATTCTGTGCAGTCCCTGGAATTACAAACCATTAACATTTGTGTTGCAACCAGAGTCAGTCCCCTGCTTTCTTGTACTAAAGTTTTGAGGAGATCCACAACAGACAATCTAAGAGCAATCAGCATAGGTCAGGTAGATCAGTGGGTCTGAACAAAGGAAAGAGACTTTTCTGTTGGTTCTCCATAAAAGCCACAAGAAAGCTGTAGCAGGTCGATGAAATGGGTGTCTTGATCAGAGAACAAATGACAACTTTTAGCCTGTGAACTTGACAACCGAAGCTGATGTGAGGTACTATGAAAGGCATACATCAGCTTTAACTAGTTCAGAGTCAGCACCTGAAACCCTGCCTACCAATCTGCATATTTCTACTCCCAAGTTCTCTTGCACAGCACAACAGCAAAGGGAGAGTGATATTACTGACCAAGTGGGGTGAAAACAACAGAGCATTTAACCTGAAGTCTAGAGACGTTGGTTTCAGTAAGTTCCCTCCCTGTTCTGTAAATTAGTTTTGAACCCAGAAGGGGTTTGATAAGTGCACAGAAGTGGCTTGGAGAGTAGAAGCATAATTCAAAAGGAAATATAGACAGTAAGTAGCTCTCCCCTGCAGAGCTTGTTTGGCTTTTATCCTTACCCTATCACTGCTTAGAGATACTCTGAGTGCCACGTCCCTTTCTTTCAAATGATTAAGCCTTGCCTGTGCTCGGGGGAGGCAAGGGTGGTTCAAACCAAAAATAAAGATGTGAGTCTAAAGGTCAAGCAAGCCAAACTGATGTTACAACACCGAGGTCATACTGGGCTGTACACTCAGTTGGATGGACTCTGCATCCAATGGATTTTTATAAAAATTGTCCTCAATTAGTCCAGAAGACAACTCCAGTGTTACTGCTGTATTAACAGCGTGTCATTTGCAGCCCTCAGCCTTGTGTACACACACACGCACACCCCAGTGGGACAGATCAGTCTCGTTAGCCCAATTTTGTATCTGGGCTTCAAGAGTCAAGGTGGGGTACCAGGGTCAGACAGGAGGTCAGTGAGAGGGCCTCCAGGTAAGAATTAACACCCCAACCCATGGCACAGAGTTCTCCAATTTATCAGAGGTTGCTGGGACCATTGTGAAAGGTGGCAGCAAGGTTATGATGGGCAAACATGCAATCAGTTGAAAGATTTTTGTTCTCTTATTTCATAGTCAGTTCCCCAGTGATCACTGGAAGCAGAAGGGGACAAATGCAGATGCAGAAACTGAAGTTTTTGCATTTTTGTGCTGAAGCAAGTTTGTAGCTCTGTGGTTTATTTTCAAGAGTAGGCATTATGCTCATTGAATTGAGCACAAAGTATCTCTAGATTTGAATCTGTCCTGTGGGATTAGAGTCCCTGGATTTGGAGCCAACCAGCCTGTTCTTTGATGGCTGTGTCTGAATTGCCCCCCCAACCTTGCCATCACTTCTATGACCTTTCTCTACAAGTGGACAGATGGAGGCCTGTGGGAGCACAACCATCACTTTAGGAAGGAAAGAAGTGGAGGTAGCTTCTGGTTTTGGCAGCATAAACCCACCTGCATCAGGGATGCAGAAGCACACACCAGTGAGACTGAGCCTGGAATATGGTTACCTCTTCTCAGTGAAACCAAACTTGGGCCATATCAGTAAGTACCTAAGGAGATGTGTGTATATGTATATCTCTAATTGCTGGAGAACTGTGGCCTAGAATACTGACATGCTCAAGCACCATGCTCCCTTAACTATCTAAAGTGCTGTGCATGCTGCTTGGATACCTCCTAACACTGTTTGCTAGATCAGATATCAAACAGGAATTTTAAACTTTATAAGTGAGATAGTGGTATGCTGGTAATTGCCCTTCTCTCTGAATAATGGAAGACCATTGGACAGGATGATGATTTATTAACATTACCTCTCCTGCCTTCTCCCTTCTGCATGCACCATCTCAAGCAATTCAGTCAGTAATTTTTTATCATTGTATTTTATCGCAGCGTATTTATGCTAGAGGACTAACAAATTATTACCCCTGGAAAACTTGTATTCTCATAGTTCTCTCGGGAATCCAAAATATTTTTCTACCATTGTGGTATGAACATTATTCTCATTATCAGAGCCACAATAGTTTATATTGTTGCTCTGGCTCCTGTTAATAACAAGAAATTACTGCAAGTTAGAAGCAGTCCTAGGGCTGGGATATGACCTGTGAACTCTTCATTGCTGTGATGGACATCTTGGATGTGCCAGTAAACCCAGGTGTGACAGAGCAGGGTTTGGACTAGAGTCTCCCACAAACACTAACCAAATTGTAGGAACTGCTACAAAAGAAGCCTGCTTCCTACCCCACAGACCCCACTGCTTGCATTTCATTTCTAGCTAGTCTAGGAAATGCATCATGTTTTATCTACTCATCAGCTTTATGTTTGCTGAGTTGTTAAATTAGTATCAGGAAAAAAATCTCACTGTGCACAATGGTGGAAAGCTGACTTCTAATGTCCAGTGAAACTTTTCCCTCCGTTGCTCCAGGGACTCTTTCCCCCACAGCACCATGTTTAGCTCAGAAAAACTCAATTAGTAGAGGAGACAGACCAATACCAGCCCATGGTCATCTGCAACCAATCTCATTGCTGAGCAGAAGGAGGTGTGTGTCCCTGCCAGCATGGGTGACATGCCCTTTCCTTGCTCATGCCCCAGTGCCTGCACCCCCTCACTCTGGAGACCATGGCTGCACATGGTCTGCTCTACCTGCCCAACCTACACTGCTCCCACCATGTGCCGCTGATCAATGCTAGTACCAGCAGGCACTTGCCACCTCCTCAAAGCTGTTATCTGAGAACCTGGAAGTATTGGCCTACAAGACTCAGTGACAGATCTGCTGCTAAGAATCACGAAAATTGCTGTTCTTTGTAACAAGGCAAATTTAGTCCCTCCTGTGCTGCCAATGGGAATTAAAAGACCTCATTCACACAACTACCACTCTTCTCAAGAGACTGCAATAAAACTTCCCAAACTGGAATGCAAGCAATTGACATTTGCCAAGTTCATGTGTAAATGATTGGGGTTTTGTAGTGGGCCAAATAAGACACTAGAGCAAGCTAGCCAAAGAAATTTTTCAAAAATAGCTGACTCCTGATGGAGCAGGTCAAAACTAACCATCTTTTTCAACTTCAAAACCTATGAAGTTATGCTGAAACACAGCAAAGCACTCAAATAACTTTTTCACTGCAAACAAGATATGAAAGATACACAACCACAGTCAGCCTTACTGTTACTATATGTCAGTTTGATCTCCTGTCTCCTTAAGGCTTTCCCCTCATTGCTCTTCTGATGGACAGCATGACTGCTCTAATCTTGAAAAGAGATTTTTAGTGTTGGGGTTTTTTTCCAAGTGATGGCTGACCTGTAGGAAACAAACTGTCGGAACAAACCTCCATGCTGAACAGATGCATGTTTAATAACTTAGTGAAAATGTGATAGATGTGCCACAAATGGTTCCTATGAAAATTGTTGCCAAGAGAAACTCGGTTCCTGTTTTGCAAAGCAGTGATCAGTACATAATCTTTTTACACATAGTTTGCTAGTAAGAGTCAGTGTTTTATCTTTAAAGGAGAGGCAAATATACTTCTCACTCCTTTACAATACAAGTGTCTTTCCCTCCCTGTGGATGGTAGCTTGCAGTTGGACCATGTTCCCATAGGAATGGCCAGATTTGGCAATGATCCAGGGGATTAGTAGATGCTTTGGGATTCAGCCACAGCAGACATGGGAGGAGGCTCATATGGTGGCTGTGGGGCAAGCTGTCCACAAATAACACAGTGTGGGTCCCATCCACTTGCCCAGTGTGGAACTGTCTCTACAAGCACAGCCTGGGGCTGCTGGCTCACCTACACAAGGTAAAAGTAAACAAGTCTGATACTGAAAGTGATCATATTGCCTCCCTTTACAGGCAACCTAGATATAGTCACGTGCCCATCACCATGTTTCTTCTTTCCACATTTATCTTGGTCAGGGATTGTTTACACTCATCTGAGGGACTGGATGTATTTTAAAACACTAAGAAAAGGTGTGCCTGTATGCCTGCTCATCTTCATTCCTCCCTAGCCCAAATTTTGCCCAAAGTGCAGCACGGAGAGGTCGTCTCACTGCGGTCTTGCTAGGAGCACCCCATGAATGGGGTCTAGCTCAGAGAGCAGCAGGAAAGAGAGTGGTTGTTCCCACATTGGCTTTGCTTCAGGATGTGATGAAGAGGTTCATGTTGAGAAAAGCATATCAACACAGGTTAGGAACATTAGTGGCATCAGTCTTTCCAGTGTTGGTTATGCTTACTGTGCCTTCATAAATATTTTTTAAAAGCAGCCTGTGTCAGTGAAAAACAGCTCCTTGTATCAGGAGGCCTGATCTCAATTGTTTTCATGAAGCTAGGCATTCAGTCCAGTCTCTTGTCCAGAACAACTCGGCAAAAAATAGGGTATCACGTCAAAAAGTAATTTCCTGGTAACATGGCATCTTCTTTGGCAAAAGCTTCTTAAAACAAACAAAAAAGGCACAATAGATATATTTCTCAATTCCAGGCTTGTTTTAAACCATATCTGCCAGACAGCAAGCACTGTTGGTCACACAGTAAGTGACTTTCCCTTCCTTCCTTTATTCCAGCTCCAAGGCCCTGCACACACTTTATGTGTTTTTACGGATACAGCTCTGTGATTACTTTGGAAGTCCAAAATACTTGGTGTAAGGGATTGTGAGTTTCCTTGGCTCTGACAAGTCTCCTCAGTGCCTTCAGTTTTGGCTAGCCCAAAACATAATCTGTTCTTCAAAATACCATTCAGATTTTCAGCAATAAAACAACCATCATCCCAGATGGCGCTCTCTGATGTCACCTGGCCATCTGATCTACTTCCTTCAGGATTTAGGAAGGAGGCTGGGGAAAGGATGCAAATGTACATCTGAAATTGGCATTGGGATTCCTAGCTTTGATTCCTCCTTTGTGGAGTCCTGTCAACCAGCCAGTTGTCTGGGTGTGAGTATTTGAGTGATCTTCCCGGGCCATTTCAGTTTGAAACATTTTGAAACATTAATCAGGAAGTGTGTGGGATACAGTTTGCTCCTTTGGATATGAACTTGTGCTGGGATTTAAGGTTATTTGTTTCTTTGAGTTTGCTACAGGCTCTTTACTCTTAGCTACCTCATATGTTTTGTACTGTCCCCCTTCCATTTTTTACTGCCTACTCACTCCTGCTTCTTCTGGCTCCAGCTAAACTGGCATCGGATGATTCAGGCTTATGCTTGTTGCTGAGCTTGGGACTGCTCAGGACTTTTGCAAGAGCTCCACACAATGTGTGCATGGCATTGGTGAATGAAGAGTTTTGTATTGGAACATTAATTAGTGAGGGGCCTGGCGCAGAACAGGAAATACAAGTCCTTTTCTTACATAAACATTTTCAGTTTGGGTTGGCTGGATACCTGGATGCCAACTCTCTATGGGCTGGGATCCCTTAGGTTTATTTATCCAGTTATATTCCTGTTTTCCACTGTAACGACTCCCTAACTATCATCACCATGGTAGAAAAAATATTGATACACAAGGTACAGGAGACAATTTATGTTCAGTTTCAACAGAAACTAAGAAAACTACTGAGCCAGAGACATCACTGAACAGGCTCTATTTATTCACACACACAAAAATTAATGAACTATATTTGTCATTTCTTGCCATTAAACAGCATTTTCTGTTTATTCTGCTTTCCAGAATGGAGACGTAAAACCCAGACACAAGTAAATAACAACTGGTTTTTTTAAGCTCTCCCCATTCTGATGAGAATATTTTGTTACAGGAAAAACAAAACCAAAAACCCTACACATAGGGAAATCTGAGGGTTTATAATCAGAATACTGCATCCTACATGGAGTCTAATTGCACCAGTGTCCGAGATCTGTAGACTGGAAGAATTACTGTCAACACTGAAAATAGTCTAAGCAATACTGCTTCAAGTTTTTAATAACACAGAGTGTCAAATAAACAGGCTTTAGGGTAAATACAAGTATTGGTTACTTATGTCTCATTAAGCAGCAAATAGGCAGAGGCATTCCAGAGATCAAAATTAAGTACACTGTGTAATACGGTGGAAATAGATTAGGGCTGAGTAGAGTGTCCATGAAGTAAGTTCACTGATTTGTCTACCTCTCAGTCAACCCTACTCTGTGTGTCTACCTCTACCCCTCCTCCCATTTTGCTCTTGTTTCCAGCACAAGGCAATAGGTGGAGACTATGGGAGGACTGGGGAGGAGCAGATATGACTAACTTCTTTATTTTTTGATAAATTCTGAAGAGGTAAGATTCCCTTACAAGATAATCCTTGTCTGAAAAGAATTTCTAACAAAAGGGTGTTGTGCCCATAGAGGTAAATCTTTTGCTTTTCTATATACTAGATAAAAATAATTAGTCGCTGGACTGAAACTTGATAGTAGCCTGCCTGTAGCAGCATGACAGTCGGTAGGGGCAAATGGAAGACACTGCTGATGAGTTGGACACATATTTTCATAAAAACAGTTTCCTGGAACTGAGAGGAGTTGGGAGAAAAAAAGTAGGTAGAAGACTAATGCTTATTAACTTAGAGACAAATGTATTCAACTGTCATATAAAACTGATTTTGTAATTTGGTAAAACTGAAAAGAGAAAGAAAGCTTGAGTTAAAAGTAAGTACACTAGGACCAAAAGCTGATCTAAAGTGATCAACACAAGTTGTAAAACTCACCCTCATTCAAGTTTTCAAAACGTAGTGAAATTCAGCGCACACCACAAAAGAGCTTGAATTCCCTACTGGAGATAGATTCTTCTAGACAATAACTCAGGTGCCAAAACTTCAGACCATATGAATATTTTAGTGTCTCTCAGAAAATTGTCTCCAGTCATAAGGAACAATTGTCAAGTGAAATTCACTATACATTAATAAGAGGGAGAGAAAAGTTTGGAACTTTTCTAACATGGAAGATGTAAAAAGCAGCTGAAGACAGGCAAGAATGGGGCAGGTGTATTTCTGTCATAAGGAACAGTATGACTACTTTGACACAAGGAGTACTTACTACAAGAGGGAGATGGCCTCTTGATAGATAAAAATGATAAACTGATCAATGGTCATGTAGACAAAATAGACGTATTCCATTTTCATCTGTATTTGGAAGCCAGGAAGCTAATGAGCATAAATTCCTTCTTTCTACTCATGAAAGAGGACTATGTGAAAGTGTACTGACTCACAATGAGTATTTTGAAAATCAGCAGATCTAGAAAATTTGCAGTCAAGAGACCTACAGAGATGATGGGAAGATCCTGGCCTACAAATATGCATTTTTAGTGAATCTTGAAACACCAGAGGACACTAGAACAATGCAGAGTGTTCAACCAATGTCACAGTAGGTCACCAGCACACTCGACATCACTGCAGCTTAGTTTGCCTGACAAGGGATCCTAGGCAGCAGGAAAATGAATTGTTAATGAAATTAGATGGGAACACAGTCACCAGAAGTCTACAGTGGTTTACAATATAGCATTCTTGTAAGAAACTAATGATACACAATGTCTGTGTGATTCTTCCAAAGAGATTAACACAGGGACTGAAGCCACTCCAAAGACCTCATTAGCTGGTTCCCTTCAGACAGCCATCCAGAGGCAGCAGGTTATTCAGTGCTGCTTAGAAATGAGCAGACCAAACCAACAAGCAGTTAGATTGTAGTTTGACTACAATGTTTCAGATGTCAGCTAGGGGTCACAGGTATGACTGAGGCAGAAGTGATCTTGCCACATTGGCAGGGAACTGTTCAGCTGAGAGATGCATGACCAACCTCTGCTGTTAAAAGTGGTTAAAACTTCACAAAGGTCCTCGATGATTTGACCGTTTGAAGGCAAGTCATGCGATCAGTATGGCTTTGAGTATGTGAGCCAGAGATGCTAGTAAAGCACCTAAGGGAGTGGGACCTCATTAGTGACTGGAATCCAGGTCAGCTTCTGATAATGACTAAAAAAAATCACCACAGAATAAGAAACAGAAAATTTTACTACCCCAGTCCAGCAGGGATGTGCATAAAAGCACATACACCCTGTGTACAGTGTTAGGGAGGTTGCTTCAATGCCCACAGTTTTAGAAGGTTGTTGAAATATTGGAGTGGATGCAGAAAACAGCTACAAAAATTATGCAAGGTCTGGAGAAAAAGGGCCATAGCAAGGACTTGGAGAACTCAATCTCTTGAGTTTAATAAAGGCTTGTAAAAAATGAGAAATTACTTGATTACAGAGGATGTTTCCCTCCTGGTGGAAAATGTCATGGACTAAAGAACATTTAATCTATCAGAGAGAAGCACAACAAAAGCCAATAGCTGAAAGTGGAAGTCTGGGAAATTCAAATGAGAAAATAATCAGAAATGTTTATCAGTGAGAGCAAGCATTAAAACAAGTTGCCAATGAAAGTGGTCGATTCTTCACGTCAAGCTATCATCACATCAAAGCTGCAGGCCTTTCTAAGTGACGAGCTTCTATTAGGCAAGCCATTGAGCACCTTATGAGAATGACTGTCCAAAACATAATGGCCTATCCCAAGGACTGAACTTAACTGGCTTTGGCAGGTTCAGACCAGATGAGTTATTGACCTCTCTAGTCCTCATTTTGTGGGTCTAAGAGGCTGCTACAGGTCAAATTTTTAAATCCTTATCTACCAACCTTACTTCTCATCGTTCTTGTAAACAGACTTCCTGCAGCTTTCACAGGCCTGGGCTCCAAGGATGGGCAAAGAACTGTCACTGCATCTCTGGAGATGCAAACCCTCTGCTGAATAAATCTCCCCTTGTAAGTAAGTACCCTGCTATGCAGGGGCTTTGCTTTTCTCAGACTTCTCCATTTTTCCTGGAAAAAGGGAAGTTTCTCTCTATCCATCTCTCTCTTTCTCCATCTAAAGCCAGAATTGCCAAGTCTCCTGGAAAATATTTTCTAGCTTCTGGAATGGATTATTATCCCTTCTCAGTGCAGATTTTCTGTACTGTATTCCTCTGCATGGTTTTCAGAGCCTCTTGGGGCCCAGTACTTCCCATGGTCTGGAAAAATCCCTGACCACCACTTGGGACCTTGGTTTGTTTATTTTAACATTTATAGTGCAAAAAAACTGAAATCAATCAATGCCAACCATTGGTACAGAACAAAAAATTAATATAGACCAAACACATTTCTATGCACTAAAGAAAGATGTAGAATAAAGGCCTCACCCAGTGTGAAATTAAATAAAAGCCAGAGTCAAAAAGTTTCGTCTTGCAACATGTTCTACAACTGTCCAAACTCCATGGCAAGAAGTAATAAATACTGGAGCCAAGGGCTTGGGGGGACAAGTCCTCCTGCCTGGTCCCAGCAGCTCAGGCCCAGAGATAGACAGCAGGAGCATTCTGGTTCATTTCAACTATTGTAAGAAATGAACAGCCCCAGGGCGGGTCCTGTTTGGGAGTCCTGTTTGGGAAGAAGGGTCTGACAAGGCATTCAGCTCTAGGAAAGATGGTATCTTAAATAAGTACACAAGGAACAGACCTCAAAGGTGCACTTGCCTCTTACCTAGGGCCCTACTCTTCTGACACTCCGATTTTCTTACTTCTTTCCTGCTCCATGTGGGAGGTGGGCTATGGGACTGACTTACTCCATGGTCTTTACACTCACCTTTGCACCTCTCTCCACAGTCTTGCCAATTTGAGGGATTTCTCTGCTCTGTCAAAAAAGCAGGTGGTGAAGGACTTAGGTGTCACTGAGGCATCTGGGAACAGCTGTCTTAAACATCATGGTGGCATGCATACCCAGATTGAAAATAGCACTCTGCCTTAACTCCCTTTCCTAGATCCCTGGTGTTGCTTCTCACCCCAGTAGGGCTCCTGGGTTTCCAGCCCTAGTTCCATGGCTCAAATGATGCCAAAGCCATTGTTTTTTGTGCTGGAGCTATGTGGTTTCTGTGCCAGAATTATAAGAAAACCATGAAAAAATATAAACATTTTTGTTTAGACTTATGCAACTTTTTTCCATGAAGACCCTCAAAAATGGCAAAAGTCTTGCCATGTCATTAATTGTAGGGAAGTATATGGTGCATGTGTGTCTTCTTAAAGGAGCAACAGTTTGTCCAGAAAGAGCATGTTTGCAGTCCAGTGATGTTCCGAAAGACATCACATATAAAAATCCAACCAAAAGGCCACTGCAAAGACCAAGCTAAGCAGATGGATATGAAATCTGCTTTCCAGGCAAATCTCAGGCTACAAGCACAGCTGCTACTGCTCTTAAGCAGTCACAAAGCATGGCTACAATATCAATTAGGTTGGCAGCAAAGTCCTACAAAAATACCCAGCTTGCTCTAGGTCCCAACATGGCACCATTTTTTACCAAGAGTGGTTATCTTTTCCATCCTGGAGCAAGAACAGTGGTCATCACCAGCCATGTGTGCATACGCTGGGGCCCACTGGCTGCACCACTTCCTCTCACCTAGGGCCCCAGCAATGCTCCCTGTGCTCTCTCCTACCAGGAAACACTATTGTACATGAGATCCCAAACACTTTATAAAATGCTTTTCAGCCTTAGCATGCATATCAGCACTTTGTAAAACACACGGGGATGAAAACACACATGCCAAATTCTTTGAGCAGTCAGACTGATTAGTGGTTCAAGGCTTGTCCTGAGGAAATGCTTGCTTTTGTAAAACAGTGGGTTGCTGTGACTCATCTTTGAGCAGCCTTCATTGCTCAGGAGCTCAAATATATCCTGTGAAACCTGCATGGACCACCACGTGTTTCTGAGGTTGGTGGGTGGACATATGCCCATTACAGACCAGCTCTACAGATGCTTGACAATTAAGCCGTTAGTGGACTCCTACACACTTGTAAGGTACACAGGGCTCATGGAGTGCCTGCCAAGTTCCTCAAGTAGTAACAGTTCATGACACTCTTGAGATATCTGCCAGATGCTGACACAGTGTTCTGAAGTTCCTATTTCAGGACATAATTTTTAAGAAACTTCTAGCTCAGGATTTAGATGCCAAAAAGCATTTGTGTATGAATTGTAATGTAAACCATAAACCCAACAGGAAACATCAGAGCCTTCTCCTTTAGTAGATACGATGTGACTAAGGAGCTTTAGGAAAATGTTCCTTTATTGGCAAGAAAACAAATATATTTTACTGTCCCATATGTGCAAAATGAAACAACCAATTAACATATATCTGGCAAAGAAAGAATATTTTTACCTTCCAGAATTGCCCACACATCCCAAATTGTATATTAATTGCAACATTTATAAGTATTGCACGGGGGGCAGATGGTGAACACTCTGCTAAGCACTGAGTTTGGCCGACAAGGAGGCACTGCAGTTTTAATAACAGAATCAGCAATTCAGCCCAGCCTGAATTTGCTCATGTTTCTGGTGCTCATGATGGGAATGCTTGATGACCTAGCAAAAGCTTTAACGTAGTCACTTTAATATCATCAACTGGATGGCATAATCACTCTCATAGTACTTCTATAATTCTTAGCCTTTCAGTAGAGGCCAAAATTCACTTCAGTAGAAAAGCAGTCCCAAGAAGACACACATGGCTGCTTTGCCTAACATAAGATCTACATTTGCAGATCTAAATTCAATAAAGAGTGAGTGCATGTGTGTATTGTATGCATGTGTATGTTGTATTGCATGCGTTTTCAGCACATTGGCCCTTTGAAACTGACTTCTTTTCATGGTTTTTTTTTCTCAATTAAGATTCAGGTTGGTGTGAGGAAGTCTTAAAACTAACAAGATGCTACCCTGTTTTTCCCAATATATTTTTACAGGGGAGATGCAAAGACAACAACAACAGCACGAGCAAGAGAATTCAAGTCCCACCCCTGCTGCAAGCCATTGTCATTGCATTTTTAGCCCAGCCACACCAGCCTCTGGGCCAGAATTCAGTATGTATTTGTTGTTCCTTGGATACTGTCAAAGTCTCTTTGTAACTGCTGAATAGACTCAAATATCCCATACCACCATTTTGAGCTACCCTCCATCTTCTTTATCAAGTTTGTGGATGTCAGGCCCCTGAGTGCACTAATAAGATTTAATGGCCTTGATCAGGCTCAGCTGGGGCTTCCAGCCACACCTATGGGCCCAGAAGCCCTATTTAAGCTCAGTTCAGGGCTGTTAGCTCCTTTCTGTGCTGTATTGCATGAGTGCTGCTCTTCAGCTTGTTCAGGTCTACGTCTACACTTCTGCTTTACTGTGGGTTTTGTTGATCCGGATATTGATGTGCAGATTGACATCCTGGCTAGACCTCAGCCCAGCCTTGTTGTGGACCTTCCTAGCCATTGCTAGACCTGATCTTAACCCTGACCTACAGATTGAATTTCCAGCTTGACCTCAGACCTGTCTCATTGCTGTGGTATTGCCCTATGATCTGGACTATTAGATGGTTCTGGACATCATTTCCAGGTTTGTCCTGCTCGCTTCTTTCATGTTCTGTGGATGGACACTGGTTGGGGAGGCTGGGCTTTGCTGGCCCTGGGTTCCCATCACCTCTTGGCTCATTTTGCCTTAGGGAGTAGCTGGTGTGTGTGGTGCCATGGTAGTAGGCCGTGCATTTAGGTTTATCGAAGCATAAAAATGACCAAGAGTGTCTGACCAAGAGTCTTCAAGTGCAGTACCCTTCTTCCCTCAGTAACTGGTAGGCAATGCTTACAGAAGTCTAAGTGGCCTGTGTTGCCAAATTTTATCAGCTGGTGTCTAAGAAACCTTGTGAGCCGGGGGTGATACCTTTATGCTAAAGCTCAAAGTCCAAGCACACCAGTCTATGCCACTGTTGATCCTTATGGTCAGTGTGTGGACTGGTGACCAGCTCTGCCACGATTCCTTGGGCTTGCCACTGGCAATAATCTAGGTCACCTTGGAAGCTCCCCAGTTTCCTCACAATGTCACCCAAACCTATTTCCCAGGGTGTGTCCACAGATAACTACTGGCCTTGAACAGGAGAAGCTGTCAGCCACAGTTCCTTTGTATTGCCCTCTCATTCCTTTTCACTCTGCTGCTACTTTCTAAGGTCCATGGCTAAACACAAACTCACCAGTAAGAGCAAATAACCCCTAGACAGCTTTCCAAAGAGATTCCGGTTTGCAAATGAGGCCCACCATGTGGATAGTTTGCGTTGGATAATGCAGTATGATGGAGTGGAGAGTTGCAGCTTGGGACATTTGATTAAAAACAGTATCAAGGCCAAGCCTCTACATAAGTGCAGTTATACATGTAGTTTTAGCTTTAGAAATCAGTCCCATTTCTAAGACATTGAAATGCCATATGAGTGATAGCTTTGAATCCTTTCTACTGAAAGCTTTGGACCTCATAAAAGTAATCTCCACACTTGTGTAGCATGTTAATACACTCCACACTGACCCATAAGAGGCATAAATAGGGAGCTCTGGTTTCCCATGCATCTGCATCCCTTATCTCCTCTGGTGTCCACCAAAATAACACTGTATTTTCTTGGTCTCTTAAGGCTTCCTCATAACAATATCCTCTGGCTCTTCCTGTGTCCTTATAATGATTCCTTATTTGGTTCTCTTAAACCTCTGCTTCATCCCAAGTCCTCATCATTTTCCCTTATGGTCCACTTCATGCCAATCCTCACCTCAAATATTTCATCATATTTTTACCACCTACCGTTCTTGCCTGGTAGGTGAGCAAGAGGCTGTGTGTGCAAGGACAAGGCTGGAGCTGCATGCCCACCAAAGCCACAGGTAACGGCTGCCTTTCCCTTGGGCAAGGCACTAGTTTGGGCATCTCTCTTCCCCACTTCCTGTTCCCTCATGGATTTCTGTGAAATATGATGTTAGTTTTAAGAGGCTGCTGCTCTCTCAGACATGGCTGAAACTGGCCGCTGGATTCAAGAGTACCTGGGGAAAAGGCTGATAGACAGATGGGCTTTGCATAAGCCTTTGTTCCTCTGAACTCTTGCACTTTTAAGGGAGATTCGAGTGCTCAGGGAGTGGAGTTATTTTGCCTCCCTCCATTGTTTAGTTCAAAATCATCCAACATCAACTGTAATAGTGTGTTAAGTGTATTTAAATATCTTTTAAAACAACAGCTTTCTACCTTCTGCTTTAGAACTACTCTGCAAGGTCAGCATTTTACACTGGGCTGTGATAAGAAAGAACTTTCCAACAGCCATTATGCTGCACAAGTATGTGGGAACTGCTCATCATTAATTTACAACAGAGGGATTTTTGCAATGCTGGAAGAAAGACTAGTAAGTGTAGTTTAAATGTGCCTCTCCTTTTCACTGTTTCTGCACCATCCTGATGTGTAACCAGATAGTTTTCCAAGACCTCTGTTAGCAAGCAGAGTTTAGCGTGCAGGCACCAATCCTAATATTATGGGAGCTTAGAGGCCTTTGAGAGCGGAACAAATTGGTTTTAAAAGTAATAGCAATTGCTAAAAGGATTGTATTACAATAATAGGTTTGAAAGCTTACACCATGAGCAATGCAGCAGATGAGAGCCGATGATATGGATGAAGTACTTTGTGAGCTGCTGGGAGCAAAGCGGGTCCAGATTATTCCATTGACAGAGGTGGGTTGTGGGGGCAGCTGACACCTCATTAAAGTTGGGGATTTCAACCCATCCGTGACTACCATGGGACTTGGGAAGGGTGCAGGAGTAGCACTATTAGTCACAGGCTGGATGAGAGAAGAAGTACCTGTATCTGTACTAACCTAAATGCTGCTGTGATAAACATAATAGTAATTAATTCTAATAGGAAACAAAGGGGAAAAAAAAAACAAAAACAAATTAAAAAAAAATTCTAAAAAAAGGGGTGGGGGGTAGGGGGCTGTGCCTCAAGTAAAAGGAACTCTAAAGAGATCTGCATGATCTTGACAGAATACACCGAGACCCAGGTCCCCAAAGCTGTTTGAATGAGAGTCAGGTGTCTGAATAACTTTTAAGATCTCAGCCATAGTCTGGAGAGAAAGAAAAGGAGCTGGCTGCTTCTTGACAGACTGCTTTTCATCTATTTTGAGAGGAACCATGAAAGGCTAAGCTGTCAATATTTTTCAGGATGTTCATGTTATTGGGAATTTCTTATGCTTTTATTTACTCTATCATAATATTTACATTCTGGTTTACATGTGGTATATACATCAGAAGTAACTTGAAATTCTAGAGGTTTCTTTGCCAGGCTGCAAGTCAAATTAAGACCTTGATTTCCTCAAACACAAACTCCTCATTAGGACCACACTTTAACAACAGTGGTTTATGTCTCTAAACTAGAATAGTTATTATTAGCTAAAGTTAAAACATATTCAGTCAATCAGATTCTGGTTTAGGGATGTTATGGATGGCATGTAAAATGAAGTGCTAACGACTGACAAAATAGCACAGCAATGAAATTCTATTCATAAATTCATGCTCACTAGTTTCCAAACTATTGTTAATGGCAACTTCTTTCTGGATGACAACAAGGCAGGAACAGGAAGGCAGAAGAAAAGAAATCACTGAACTTTAGTGTGTGTACACGTACAAGCAGACGTGCAGGCACATAACATGTATGCTTATTTTTACAAGTGAGATAATGCCATGTCCATTCCAAGTGTTGCTTTTCTGCTGTTCCATCTGTACAAAGGGTTCTAAAGCAATTCTAAAAAGATACAGACGATGAAGGGAGGAACGAGGGAGCATATGACTGAAGATACACAAATTGTGTAGACACATACTGTGTGGGCAGTTTGAACTGGCTCACAGGCAGCACAAGATGAATCTGTCTCACAGAGGATGCCACTTTGTTGCTCTATCCCTAGCTTTAATATATTGCAAGTGCCCTGTTGGTCCTCAACTGCCTGTAAGGCTGGTTTTCAAAATGTAGGCTGAAGTATAAGTAATACAAAGGTGTCCACGGGCAGGCGGAACAAGCTCTTCAAAGATCTGAACTTTTGCCATTCATCTTACTGGCATGTTATTGCTTAAGCCATGCAGCAATATACAGTTTAGTATTGTTAACTATTTTATTGCTGGGTAAAACCTGCAAGGAAAAACCAGAACGGTGAGTAATAAGAAGATATATACTAGGCACTTTCACTGGCATCTCATTTTGCGGTCACATCACAGTAACATTTTTATCTGAGCTTCATGTTTGCGTTATAAAGGACTGTCTTGAAACTATTGGTTATTAAATAAACTGATATTCTCACTGTTCTGCTATTTACCTAACAACCTACCTTTACATCACAATTTGACACTACTGTGACCATGAGATAATAAAATTGAAGCTCCCAAGGAAAGAAAGGAAGGTAGGGTGATAATCCCAGACTTTAGCAGAGCTGATTCCATCTTCTTCAGGATACCACAGGAGCCTGCCATGGAGCAGTGTGAAGGAAGGTCACCTTTGTTTGATCTTTAAGAAGAGTCTCCTTAGAGCATCAGAATGGTCCATTCCAGCGGGCAAGGAAACAAGCAGTCCTGGCAGGGGACTGGCTTGGGAACAGGGAACTCCTTTGAGGTTTTCCAAACTTAACTGAATAAAGATAGTAGCAACCTGAAAGTCATCCCTGCTTTGCACAGAAGAGGTGGGGTGGTCCAGGGATCTCTTTCAACCTAAATTATTCTAGGGTTTGTTTATGCTGTGCCTTAATGGGTACATATTGAAAAGATCTGTTCTTTCCAGTTAACAAACAGAAAGCTGCAGGGGCTCGAGGGCATCGAGAGAAAAGGAATAACAGTTCCCTGGTAATCTAGTTTTCTATGCTGAATATAGAAACCGT
>WUAM01000164.1:1222018-1244969 GCA_024336885.1 Actenoides hombroni | reverse complement strand
GGAACGGGGGTTGTTTAGTGTGGAGAAGAGGAGGCTGAGGGGAGACCTTATTGCTCTCTACAACTACCTGAAAGGAGGTTGGAGTGAGGAGGAGGACAGCCTTTTCTCCCTGGTGACGTGTGACAGGACCAGAGGGAATGGGTGCAAGCTGTGCCAGGGAAGGTTTCGGCTGGACATTAGGAAACACTTCTTCACCGAAAGGGTTATCAAACATTGGAATGGTCTGCCCAGGGCAGTGGTGGGAGTTGCCATCCCTGGAGGCATTTAAATGGCGTGTGAACCTGGTGCTCAGCGACATGGTTTAGTGGTGAGCTTGCAGTTTGAGTCGAAGTTTAGACTAGATGATCTTGAAAGTCTCTTCCAACCAGAGACATTCTGTGATTCTGTTTTGAAACGCAGAATGTGACGATACCAACATGCTCTGGTGGAGTTCCTGTATGGAGGGAAGGGCCAGTGTTGCTTAACTGCGTGTCAAAAAAGGCAGAGACACATTTTGAAGGCAAGACAGAAGAAAGGCTGCAGTGAGAGCCACAGTTCATGAGATAAGACATGTCTTTCCTAAAAACCTACTGTCATCTTACAGAGACTTTTCTGTAGGTCTGTTGGGTTTTTTTGTGTTTTAGTTCCCTACATACACCTTTTCTTTACCCACACCTGGCACCTGTATCCTTGTAACCTGGGAAAATTACACCTACCATGACTGGCTTGAAGGACAGTTGCCCTTTCCTAACTGTGTTAGTTGTGGTAAGGAGTTTTTTAAACTGTTTTACAAAATGGTTCAGAGTGGTCCCAGCTCAAAGTAGCACGCCTGAAAGGCATGAGATTTCTGTGATTCAGGAAAACCATGTGCGTGCTGAAGCAGAACACTAGTGCTTTAACTTTTTGATAGCTCCAACTCCATAGCACAGCAGTGTTGTCCAGCAGTTACTGCGTTCAAGCTTTGCACTATTTAAAAAAACCCCATAATTTCATTAACCCGATGGTAGAATTTCTTTCCTTCTGCTTTGTAACTTTGTAGAACACAACACAGAAGAGGGTTACTTAGCTCCTGGGATTCAGCCACCCTGTGAAGCAGTACCAGCACTTTTTCAGGCTTAGCCACTCCTTAATGGTGCAGCTGTTTAGAACAGAGTCCGATCGCCCCGTTGCTGTGCAGGTGCTTGGTTTACAGTTTCATAAGTAGGGATGCAAAGAGCACGTGCTGACAGCTGCCAAATTTCCATCTGCAGTGTAATTCATACTGTGCTCGTGCAGTAAGGAAGAACACTTGTGTTTCATGGCCATTCTACCGCTTCTTTCTGAAGCTAAACTTCAGCCTTATACATCACTTCCGTGATAATGATGGGGCTGGGATTATGTTCATAAAGTGGAAAGATCATTAATTTCTATATACAGAGGAGTTTGTCTACAACTGTTTGAAGACTTGCTGTTGTCTGTGCAGTCACCATTTCTGTGTTAGTTTTTAACAGTTTCCTGTTTAGCCACAGGTGACAATGACCACTCTGTCATGTATTTTCTTTCACTAAATGGTATTCTAATTCAGATGTCTCTGTAGTTCCAGCTTACGTGCTTATGTTGTCATTATGGTAGCTTTCTTGTGGAATGGTCCGCACTGCTTGGGGCTCCAGGGGCGTCAGGCACTGCCACTTGTTCCAGATCAGCAGCATTGCTGCTCCGCTCGAGCGTTTCACGGCCCCAGGCCTGCGCAGAGCACCCAGACAGTTCTCACGCATCCCCCACTTTATCATCCTTACTCAGCTCAGTTATCTGGCAAACATTTAGGATCTAACACTACAATGACGCTGAGCTTGAGGAAATAAATGCAAAGTAAAAATCCACAAGGTGCTAGAACAAAAAAATAAGATTAAATAAAAAAGAGGAAGCTTGAGCTGTGTCCCTGTTACCCCCGGCTGACGTATGTCACGCTGCGCTGCTGGGTGGTGGGTTTTGGTTTGGTTTTCAGCAAGGCAAGTCAGTGTTAGAAATGTTTCTTCTACTCCTGCATTGGTGTTTAGTGAGACAACTCGAGTTGTTCTTGCCACAGAGCAGCTGTAAGGACAAGTATCTGAACACCTTAGAGATCTCATTAAACCCATGGTAATCTTTCTTAAAGGGGGAGGTGTGGTGGTGGGGCAAATCCTAGCATTTCTCCCTCACTGTAACAACTTAAGGTGAACATGGATAATTCTGAGCACTCAGTTGATAACTGTGCTCAGTCTAATGCCAGGTAGTTAAGGTTGTGGGTTTTGTTGGTTTTTTCCCCCCTTCAGCCATTCTACTGACAAACAATTTTTGTAAATAAGAACAATGGAAAGCTAAAAACCAGAGTCCCCTGTATCTAACACATCTGGCAAACTGCTGTTTTAGATAACTAACTACAGATGCACACATGAACACAGTCTAATAAACAATTTAAATGTTTATTTGAAAAATGTTACCAGTACAAATTGGAATGGGCAGACTGGGCCTACATAGCAATAGTAAGCCAGTACTTTTGCTGAATTTTATTTTGAGACTTTATATAGTACTGCTGTCACAGATACAAAAATCACATTGTTTCCAAGTGCTAACATTTTTTGAGTGGAAGGGGCCATAAAAGTGTAAAGTGCTTGAAATATAAATCTGCCTTTTTAATTTTTGTTTTGCATATATAAAATGTCAGATTACTTGAGCAACATAAATGTTTGGTAGTGATACTTTCCTTGCAAGGCACACTCAACCCTAAGAGACCTGAAACGAGCAGCTTTGTTTAGGTTTGCAGGCACAGCTGCTGTTTGGAATGCTCCTTCATCCTTTTCTGAAGAATGCTATCTGGGGACTTCAGAACACCCTGAATTTCATCATCTTGCTCTTCAGGATAGCTGGCCTGGTTTATCTCTGGGTGTGAAGGCAGCCAGCATCCCGTCCAAGGTGTGGAAAAGTGACTTCACAGAAGTTAAAACCAATGGTAGCCCTCAGGGTGGAAAGCTGTTTTATTTTGAAGCTTCTGAAAAGGCTGCGTGTTTGCAGAGAGGCACAGGGAAGTCAGCTTTGGGCCTCGGCCTGAGTGTCCCTTTACCAATTAATCAACTGACTTATTTTTTCTTAGTAGGAAACAAACAAGGTATTAAGATCAAGTGCCAAATTTCAGGTCAAATAAAAATCTGTTTTGAAAAGCAGTAACTTTAAAGTAAACACAGTATTTAAGTACATGCTTTCTCATCTAAATTATTTTTCCTGTCTGGAAGATCTGAAGGCAAGCTGATGGTAATCACAGGTACAAAGCTGACTTGATCCAGGAGAAGGATGCCTCTGAAAGGTAAGATTACCTGGCATTAGAAGACAAGATACAAAACAATTCCTTGTTCTAAAAATTAGATCTAAAGTCCCCAAACTTAGTTTAAATCAATATATCAAGTATTACTCTCATAATACATCTTTTATGAAACTACAATGAAAACTTGATGGAAAGCTGGTTCCAAAATGTATTGCCTGTGGTTTCGGAGGGGCCCTTCAGCCAGTTCCTACATCTGAAATACCAGCAGTGTAGGCTCTATATGCTCAATGTCATAGCAGCCTAAAATTGCCCACTGCCAGGAGCTACTTTGTCTGGCTCTTGCACCTGATTCTTTAAGACTAGCCAAAGCCTCTTGTTTTATCAGTGTACTGCAGAATGGCATTAATGACTTGGGATGAGGTTCTGACTCACATTTGCAAGTGTGTCATTCACCAAATAAGACCTTCTACTTGTTCTGTCTGGATTACCACTTTTCACAGGACCACCAGATGACTGTGTGTTTTGGTTTTTTTGTTGCTTTTTTATAAAGGGGAGGGAGGACCATCCTTCCAGTGTTACGGTTTCTTGGAATACTCTGACAAGCCATGCACAAGCCCCACGTTCTCCAACTGGAAGAGAACTTACTGCAGGCTGGTTCCTTTGCTCTGTACTGACCCTTGCCAGGGACAGCCCACCAGAAACTTTGCTGAACTGTTTATGGGGATTAGAAATTTTTTTTTCCTAGTTCTACTTAGTTCAAAGTTTCACACATGGCAGTGTTAAGCTACTTACTGCTCTCTGTGTGTGTGTGTGTGTGTGTGTGTGTGTGTGAGAGAGAGACACAGTGTTTCTTCACTTTTTCTGCTCTAGTTACAAGAAGTACTTCAATCTGGCAGCACACTTTGTGAAATGTCAGGGGGAAACATTGTCTCTTGTCACTCATTTCCAACCTTCCTGATCTTCCAACCCTCCATTTTTCTAGCTGTGTCAGAAGCACTAAGGTGACTCGTACCCCTGGGTGGATACATAAATTAACTGTACTCAGTGCCATTCAAAGCGCAGCTGCATTTGAAGACATCAGCTATGCTTGTTGTGGGTGATGAAGCAGGCTACCCTGTCAGTCACTTCTCCTGAAAGAGTGGATCATTTCAAGGGTTAGGTCTTCCAGAACTGACTTGGGCCACTGTAAAACATACATGCTTGCCCATTCCAGCATTAAATCTATACTGACTTCTTAGCTGCAGTTATTAATTCATCTTTCCACTCCTCATTTTGAGAGCTTGCTGGTTACACACCGAGTGAATAAAGCCATCTGCAGTCAATCAACTTCATTTATGACCTTTTGCCACCAACACTAGCACCACTTGCTATGGCTTGTAAGCTGCCTATATAGGTAACTCCTCCTTGGAGAATTCCTGTACAAATTTGCAAAGCCAAATCTGAGGCCTTTCATAAGAACTATAATAACTCCAACACAGCAGGAGTATTAGAAGATTTAGAGTTGCTGGAATTGTTTAGCTCTAGCTTCTACCCTCCCCTCTAGAGGCTATGTTAACTGTGTCTCACAATGTAGTCCCTAGAAGACTTGATATACATTTGGCAGTACGACAGGCAAGCTAAAGACATTTCCAATAAAAGACTTTCCTATGTTCCTCTGAAATGCCTATCTGTCAAAAGGTCACATGGAATAGAAAGTTACCAGCAGCCTTTCCACTGAATTGTTGCTACCATCTTGCTACCGAATGGGGCTGCTGCTTCAAAATGTTTTTTTCAGTAACGTTTTGACTTCATCAGAGAAAAAAAGAACCAGCAAAAATTACTTACTTGTTTTCACAGGAAGGGAAAATCACTTTTAAGATTTTGAGAGTAAGAGCTGCTCCAACAACTCCAACTACAATGACTTCCATCAAACTAAAGAAGATAGGTAAAGATCGAATCCAGAATCTGCACAACCCTTTTCTCAAGTCTTCTACCCACTGGCACATCACCTACAACCAAACAGGTAAGAAGAGTCTGCAAAACATAGCCAGAGAAATTTTTGTAGCTGCTGGTAAATCACATCACATGGTGATATTGTTACTTAAATTTATGTATGCTTAAACATACATAAAATCTGGATGGAATCAACTATTGACCAAGACCTTTTTGGAATAGGTGGTGGTATAAGTCTCTGCTCATCCTATCAGAGTTCCCTGAAAGGAAAAGCCACTTTGGAAAATAAAGGACCCTTGAACATAGCAGATGAAGAGTGAGCTATTTTGCCTAGGTGTGGAGAAGCTGTAATACCACAGCAGTGTGTACAGCAGGGAAAGGGCTACTTACAGCTCAGGAGAGGGTAGCACCTTCTCTAGCCTGGCTGTAACTTCCCACCTGCTATTTTGGCCCACCTGTCTAAGCAGTAGGTTATAAAGTGTTTCTTTCAGCCACAGAGAGGGCCATAAAGCCCACCCTTACCTAATCTGGAACTGAAACTTCTCAAGCTGTTACTGTGTTTCTTAGAGTGGGTGAGAGCAGTGGCCCATCCCCCAGAGGGGTAAGCACTCAAGCGGAGTCATGAAAAACTGATGTAATTTAAAGCTAAACAATATTTTAAATTGTTATAAATGCTTAGGTTGTTATAATGTAAATATCACAACTCACTGTCATGAAGTATCTGAGAGGTCAGAACATTGCAGGATTTAGAAACCCATTTGATTCCTGGATTTTAGGAGTAAATAAAAAAAACCCCAAAACAACAAAAAACCCTCAACAGTTTCTCACTGCTAAGAGATAATTTAGGAACTTTGGTTATTTTTAAGTTTCCTAGAGTATGTCTGTGGAAGTCTGTTCTTAGTGATTGGCCATGGGGATTTCTTAGGCTTCTGTGGAAGTCAGTTACTGTCAGACACCTCACACAATAGAAAAATCTTTGTCTTTAACAAATACAAAGCAGTAAAACTGTCCTCTGAGAAGGCAATATTTGGTTAAGCAGAAACAGCAAGTCTCTCTTCCAGAAATGAGTTATTAAATACTGTGGTGCTTTTTTCAAATTAAAAACAAAGGACCAAAGACAGAGGCCTAGGAATGTTATATACATTCTCACCATCTTTAAATGGATGTTGTGTTTGATCTTTACATGAGGAAAACCCACTACCTGAATCCCAACAATGCTGGCTTGGTTTGTTTTGTTCTGTAAACATCCACAAAGGAAGAAAACATAGTATTTGTATGTGTTTCTGTAGCAAATATTAAAAATGGGGAAGGAAGTTTATTCCCTCAGACTGTAACATTAAACAACATTCAGCTCTATCTGCACCATGTTGCTACAACTTTTCCTCTTAGAAATATCACCAAGCTGTATGCATTTCATCTCTGTGAAAATAGAGAAAAAAAAACAGAGGGAAGGGAAAAAACCTGCTTCTCCTTTTTAGACCAGTCTTTAAAGGTATATACTAACAATTAAAATAAACAAACAATAAAACTACCTTGTAAGAAGATGGAGGTTCTATCCTAAGAGGAGTCTCTGGTAACTTGCCAGGTAATGTCTCTTCATCTACTGTAGTTTCTACTTGCTGGATGAGGTACTGACTGGTAGTTTGCAGTGGATCTTGAATATCTGAAGAAAATCTGGATTTAGTGGGAGGCTCGCTTTTTATTTGACTCCCTGTTCAGGAAACAGAAGTCATGCTGCATTTCTATACATATGGTACAGTTCTCACACATTGACAGCAAGAGCACAGAAGCCTGGCTTTTTTTTTTTTTACTTGAGTGGTGAACTTGATAAGAAGCAGAAGCAGTGTTACAGTGCAGCCTTTAACTGTAAGTTACAGCTGTCACCAGATTAAAACGTGATGAACTAGATGAGTATTTTGATCTCCTATGAAATCCATGAGAGCTTTTGATTAAACAAAATGGAAATAAGACGAAGGCATCAAATAACTTCTCTTGCTTTTAAGTTACTCAAGTTTAATAACATGAAACTATTCTCTGGTTTGGAAGTTACCCAGACACATATTTCCTCTCCAGTTTTCTCTTTCATTCTCAGGAAAAAAAAGGGAGCTTTAGAGAAATTTCCATCATAGCACTGAGAGAGAAATTTATTTCTGTGAGATGTCAGGGTTGGGGATTGACAAGTACTAAGTGCTTCAAAGGAGAACGGATCTGAAAATAAACAAAATACCTAGAATGTAGAAGAGCTTAATTTGGGTGTTTTAAAAAAAAACAAAACAACCACCACATAAACCAAACCACTTCCCTGTTAATGAAGAAATTGTTTCACTACGTAAAACATAGGAATAATGATGTTCTTTCACCCTTGTAAAGCAATACATCAACTATGGATAAAAGTGTTAGGTAACAGCTAAGAGAGATACCTTTTCCTGAGAGGTTGGGAAGTGTAAATAGCACGTCATTGTCCCTTGGGATGGAATACAGCATGCTCTCTTTCAAAGGGACAGTGTAGTTTGAATGTCGAAGTACTCTCAAGTCCTTTACTAAAATATCTATTTCTGTTACTTCTTCCTGCTGAACCTACAAGAGATGCACACATGTCAATATTACTGAGTTTACAGTAAGAGGGAAGCAGGCTGGCAGAGAAAAACAATACATCACAGAAAACTCCAAGACATTTAGACAGAGGGATGTTGTAACATGAATTCTTTGATGTTACTTACTACACTTCTGTAGACTATACCACACCAGTAAGTATGCTGAACAGACTGGGTCTCTCTCCCACAGCAAAAGCAGGTGATAGTCAGTCCATGGGCTTTTAATGAAGTCTTACATAGCTCATGAGGATCCTCTTTCAGGGAGGCATTTTAAGGCATGGAATACTCAAATAGGTAGTGAAAGACCACTTGCAAATACTGAAAGTGTTGCTGAGGCAAGACTGACGCTTCTGCTTTTGCAGTAATGTTGGGGATTTTTTCAACAACCATAAGAAAAGTTTTCTTTCTCTTCTCCAAGTGATGCACTGGACCCTTTTCATTTAATAATCACCACAAGCATCACTTATATACAACACATTCAGCATCACTCCTACTAACATCAAAAACTGCATTGTGAGGCTGAGAACTGACAGAAATCCAGAGTGTTTGTGACCATAACTGTCACATAGAAACATAAGCAACAAAAGAGGAATGCAGCACATGATAATTTCACTCATGCTGTCAGAGCCATAGGCCAACCAACTGTCTCCCTTTGCTTCAAATATGTGCAGGACAATTCAGTGAAACAAATGATTAATTACTGTCAGCTGGTAATTAATGAGAAAGATTGAAAGCTTTTGACTTAAAGAAACAGCTAAGGAAACAGCATTAGCTTTCTGGTTGTTCTTACAAGGTCCCTGTGAAAAGCTGAAATGCATTTTGATGTCTAGTTTGAAGTCTGAAATACAACACCACCATTGTTTTAACAATTGAATCAAACCAGGCTACATTGGCCTCCTAACAGTGGGATAAACACCTCATTAGAGAAGCTTCAAACCTCCCACTGGGATTTTTCATTACCAGAGTAAAACTTTGACATGATGCAGATCCCTGTAAAAAATACTATATGCTGAGCATGCAATTGATTAAGGATCAGTGGTATTATCATCATTCTCCTTTTATCACGCACACACACAAATAAAAAAAAAAGAAGAAAGAAAAAGGCAGCAAAACATAAGCCATCTTTAAAAGAGCCTGGCCACATGCAAGATGCAGATGTACTGAAACAAAAATCTGATGCTTCTGCTGGCTTCAGCAGCTGATTCCTCTCTCTACAGCCTCTCTGGTTGTAAAAATAACTATACCTTTCAGGTGATTTTGAGAACTTGGTTCTGCATGTTTCATTTTCACTCAGAACTTTAACCCTTTGCATTCACTGCTATTTGTGCAAATACAGTTAGAATTTGTGGGGTGTTGGTGCTCCTGTTCATCTCAAAATCCATGTTAATAATAAAGATTTTTATTCAAACACATTAATTGTCTTACATGCAAAATATTCTAAGGCTAAAGTCTTGGGTGTTGTGGGCTTTCACAAGAAGCCCAGCTGTCATAAGAGTTTGCTGCTGCAAGCTTCTTTCCCATGCTACATGCTTGAAACGCCTCGTTAGCTTGGAATAAACAATGGGGAAAACCTCAGGACTCAGAAGGAACCAATGCCCCTTTCATTTATTTTGTACATTATTTTGTCTGACTTTGTTTGCATAAATGAACGCGTTGAAAGAGCATGTGACAGCGTTAATGATAATCTAACAAGCTTAAGGGTAAGTCATCCAACATTTAATTGTTAAGAACAGAAGCATTAAAACTTGAAGTCTCATCACCAAACATCCCTGCTGCTATACAGGCAACTTAGGTTGATATAGACTCCCTCAGTACTGTACAAGCTAGCGTTAGGTTATATACTCTGTGCTCTAACCATCAGACAGACACACGTACACCTTTTAATCTGTGGTAACTACTTGCCTCTCATAAATTAAAAACAAGCAGATTGATTGTCGGTGGGTTTTTTTTTACCTGTTTTCCATCAATTTCTGTCACTTCTTCCTGAATGACAATCAGCTGCAAATCAGAACTGGATGCCAAAGGCCACTCGTGAACCATGATACGAACGCTGACGGTTCCCAGGCGCTGCTGATCTGGTGAGTTATCCCAGTCTCCATTCTCCACTGTTAACACACAATGCTGCAGTTTTCAAAGAGAAACCACCCCAAGCAGAATGCAGGATACAGCCATGGGGCAAACAGCTGCAATTCTGACACAGATGCCTTTGCACGTGTAGCATCTGCGTGGAAAAGTCATTGCAACTACAGAGGATCACTAGCATCAAACCAGAGATGCCTGAGCAGTTGGACTGAAGTCTGTACTATGCTGATGTCCTTAACACTTCCAATAACCACCGTTTTAAGAGGTAGTAACCTGGGCAATAGGTAAAACAGATGCCATGATTTTTTTACCAGTATATCACCAAGTCAAACTCGGAGCAGGCCCCATGATATAACACAGCAGACAACAGCAGCACAGTATGATCCCCAGGCTGAGGGAGCTTGCAAACAGTGTCACATCCCTGCCTTTGAGGTTTGCATTTAAGCACTCTAAGCAGTGTTCCTTGGCTTCACTATTGTTGCCGCCTTATTTTAGTTGTCCAAAGGAGTTCATAAGAGTAATGCCACAGCCCAGCCAGCCACCTGTGTAAACAGCTTGACTCCCACAACATGGCCCTTCCTCTCCACGCTCTTTTCCATGCACACTGCATATGCTGCTCAAGATGGGTGTCAGTTCCCTCATCCATGTTTTTTTGCCCCTTCTGTTTTCATATGTGACTGGTGACACCTCAAACTCTCTTTCTACCCAAAAGACTTCAGCTATTTCAACAACCTAATGTTCCACAAGCACACAGAGAACTGCTTTTCTACCCCTGCTGTTTCTTCACAGACTCAGTATCCTCCTCCCAACTACCGTGCCTCCACTACAGGCAAGGCCACACTACAACTGAAGTGCTGCAAAAGTGCAGGAGTGGAGGTGACAGATCTCTCCAGCAGGCAGACAGCAAGGTTCATGAACACTGGTCCCCATTTCTAAGCCACTAGTGCTGTGTGTCACTTGCAGCACAGAGCCTCTGTGGGGGAAGAGAGGCAATGTGGGGAAAGGCTAGAGTCTTTCAGCTGCACAGTAACAACTCAGGGTGTTTGTTACTGTGATTCTGTTCCTCATAAAGATACTTTACTTATTTTAAATACAGAAGAATACTTCTTGGAATTCAGCAGTATCTTCTGTTGCAAAATTAAGTGGCAGAAGGAGATAAAGAGGCTAGAGAGAAAGAGAAAGGTTGCCTATAGGTGTGATCCAGGGCACTAACCTGGTTGCTGAATGTTTTCTGACTCAGAGAAGCAAGTGCACATTAAAGGACCAAAGCCTCTAAGATGCCAAGTAGCTGAAGCTATCTGTGGTCCCAACCTTTCATGTGTTAGGCTGCTCAATCTCCACTACATTCAACAGGAATGAAAGATACACTTCCAAAATTGACATTTGTGGTAACTTCAAGTGGGGATATGGGTGCCATGCATGATCTGACACCAGTGTCAAGACAATACCATTCAGAAGACTTGGTCTCTACTCAAGAGCATGAGTATTTGGCTCAAGTTTGGTCTTTACATACATTAAGGTGTGTTTTTCCCCCTCTGTTAACAGGAAACAAGTATCTTGATATTCCTTTAGCATTTCACAAACATAATCTGAATCTATTTTTGAGGTTTTAGTAAGTAAATAGTATAAACATTACAAGTAACAGAGAGAGGCACCCTGCTGAGGACTCAAACCCAGAGATGGAGATAGAGAGTTCCAGGTTGCCAGCTCCCAGCTCAAATGAGTATTTTCCTCACCATTTCAGATTCATGTTCATAATTGTATTCTCTGCAAGCTATACAACTCTAATTTGGGAAATGAATAGGAACTATAGTAGAGAGGTCAGTATCTCTCAGAATTAGTCAATAAAATCATATCTGTTTTTCTGGAGTCAATTATCTTGCAGGTAAATTACATTTTGCCATGTTTTTCTACCCTAGGATAATAAAAAAACTCTTAGATCTGTTAGAGAGTGTCCAGAGGAGGGTCACAAAAATGATTAGAGGTCTGCAGCACCTCTCCTATGAAGACAGGCTGAGAGAGTTGGGGTTATTCAGGCTGGAGAAGAGGATGCTCTGGGGGGACCTTATAGCAACCTTCCAGTACCTGAAAGGGGCCTATAAGAAAGCAGGGGTGAGTTTATTCAGAAGGGTTTGTAGTGACAGGACAAGGGGTAACAGCTCTAAGCTAGAAAAGGGTAGATCTAGGTTAGACATTAGGAAAAAGTTCTTTAACATGAGGGTGATAGATCACTGGAATAGGTTGCCCAGAGAGGTGGTGGAGGCCCCATTCCTGGAGACATTCAAGGCCAGGCTTGATGAGGCCCTGAGCAGCTTGACCTAGTTGGAGATGTCCCTGCTTATTGCAGAGGAGGTTGGACCAGATGACCTTTGGATGTCCCTTCCAACCCCATACATTCTATGATTCTGTTCTATGATTCTACAATTCTATAAAAATAGAAGCAATAGGAACGTAACTATCCCAGAAAAAGAAAAATGAATTGCTGCTCTCCCCCTCCAGAAAAGAAACAGTATCAAATTATTAACTGCTCATGCTTGGGGAGGAAGGGTTCAAGAAGCAAGGTCACAGCTCAGAGAAGCAACTCAGAAAAAGCACTAGTACTCTCTTAAGAAAATGTCTGATTGTACAGAGAGGATGACCTCAGAAACCAAGCTAGAGACTGACTGCACCTGATACACCAAGACATCATTCTGAATACAGCAGAGACTTAAATCAAATGAGCATAATGGCCCTTGTTTAATTAATTAATACAGTATGTTCTGTGTATCTCAAAAAAAATCACAGTACTTTCTGTTCTTTCACAAAAGGTACAGCATTGAATCAGTAGGAAAAACAGCAGTTTCAAGATAATTCAGTCATTAACCACTGCAGGACACTAGCAAAACTGTGGAATTTGTGCTGTAATATTCTATACAGCAAAACCTTTTTTGTCCAGTAGACACAGAAAAAAGATAATTAAGAGATCTCCCCCAAAATAATTCATACTTCTGTTACTGAATCTCCTTTTGGATGTATGCCAACCAACCTAGGGACACAGCTATTAGCAGGGTGGAGCTGCATCCTTCTGTTTACATTGTCTAGCTTGTAGTGCAAAACATTCTTTTGAAAAAGATAAGCAGAGGCTGCATTTCAGCTGAGACCCTTTGTATAAGAATGTGACTCGAGAACAAGGCAGTAGAATTTTTTCCACCCATTTTAGTGGCAAAATTATCCTACCTTGGGAAATTATTTGCTTTTACAATACTCAGGTTTGTAGAGTATAAGAACATGTAGTCACTGTAACCTTTAGTTACTACATAACAGGGAAGCCAACTACCCAAGGTGGGGGGAAGGGAAGAGAGAGAATACTCACATATTGTTGTTTGACATGTAATGTGGGTGACACCGCTTTTCATAGGAAAATCATTTAGATAAACCTGTCCATTAACATAGGTGATATTAAAAACAACCTGAAAGAAAGACAGACAGAATGAGCGTACAGTTCCAGGCCTTGTGCTACAGTTCTGTTCTCAGAGGAACACGCTTCGTACTGACATCAGACAAAGCAAATATTTTTGCATCCACACGCAGATTTTGTTTCGCTGCACATTAATTCACTGGATAAATAGAAAAACCGGACAAACCTGTCCTTTGTGAAATTCTCCATCGGTTTTCAACACCATAACATTGACTCTGGTCATTTCCTGGAAAACAACAGTGAGAATAAGTGTAAGTTTCTGAGGAAACACATAAGCCACTGCAAGCTACCGGCAACTTCAACGTACAATCCCCAGAGCACACTCCCAGGCTTTCTATCCAGCAGACAGAAGAAAGAGGAATATGCTTACTTGTTTCCTGTAAGGGTTGGTTTGGGTTTTTCCCCCTCCCTTTTCAATAAAGAGCATTGATGAGAAAGAATGACAGCTGCATCCCCTTATGTATAGGCTTTTTAAAATAAAGGTAATAATAATAAAGCTAAATTCTCAGAACTTGTTTCACATGGATATAATGGAAAAGAAGTCTCTCCTATTAGCTGAAAAATAATAGAAACTGCAAGGTAAAAATCAGATTCTCTGAAAATGTCTTTTTAAGCACTCTGCTTAGTCTTCAAGGTGAAGTATAATTTCATACACATTAGCCTATACTAAAGAACACTCGGTTTTGTCAGCGTCAGCATTAATCCCATTTCTCTTCTTTGGTTATCATTCCCAAATGAAGCCACATGGGACTCCTCCAAACTCCCAGCTAATGGGGATTTGCTTCTTTCTTTCAAACCCTAAACTGTAATTTATTTACTCACTCATTCTGTTCTCTCACTTCCTCCTTGTAATTCCAGGGGCTGTTTTGCAGATGGGACCACCCATGTCCCATGCCTGCCCCTGACAAAACCTACACATAAAAGCCACATCTCCCTTGGACAAAGCCAAAAGTAATGACTCCCACAATGCTTTCCTGAGCCACCTCTTTGAAAATAATGTTGAGCTCCCCATTTGCCTTTTGGGAGCCTTAAATATTTCTAATCACATTTCATTTTCCTCTGGAAAACTTCTCCATACCTTCAGCATCTTCATTACCTGTGTGTTTGAATCATGGTTCCACAACTGACATCTAAAAAGTGATTTGTATCTCGATAAAAAGTTGAACTTGCTCAGAATTTTAAGTAATAAAAATTTAAATACATCAAAAGGCTTTTCATTTAGGATTTTTATAAAACACTAAATTTTCGGTCAGAATATACTTGACAAACACAGTACCTAGCACAATATAGTCCAAATTAATGAACAGATAGCTTCTGAAGTGCAACTATAATGTACGAAAAAAATCCTTAAAAGAGCAGATATTAATTAGGATACGCAGGTATCCAGGACTGCCCAAAACTGAAAAACAACACCTAAATCCAATTCTGTAGAAAACTGCCATCATGAGAAGCATGGTTTAAAACCTAACATCTATAACCTTTTACTTGGAAATGACTTGTCATTGATGCTTCAGCCACATTTGTCAAATCAGCAGGAAAAAAACTCAGGCCACTGAGTCCAAAGAGAAATCTCTTTCTCAATGCCCCTTCTACGGAATATGTGTTTATATGATCTTTTCTACAAAACTTAAATCTCAGCTACTAAAGTAAATGAAAATTACCAATTTACATAGCAAACCGGAAGTCTAGAACTTAGCATATAAACTACAGTAATAATATAATCATAGGACGTCATCTATTCAGTCATCCTGTAATTCCCTCAAACATTTATTTTCTTCTCATGTTTTAAGAATTCTGTATACTAAAAATAATAAATAAATCTGCCACATTTCTAGCTCTTTTAGCCCTGGAATTCAGAGGTGTATGTCTTTCACACCCTCAAACTGGTTAACAGATTACCAAAACCTTGTGACGTTACTTCCTAAGTTTTTTTGTTTTCTGGGAATTCAAGAGGAGAAAAGATAGATTTTCCAGGCAGTCTTAGCAGTCTTTCAGTTTTTATGCCTCAAGAGAAATCTGACTTCTTTTACACAGAAAGTATTTTGCAACCTTTTTTCAACATTTACAAAATGACTCACTGAGATTACAAGAAAAAGGAAATGACTGATAGCCTGTAAATGCTGGAAAAAAAGAGAAAATCCCATTTTATTTTTTTTTTTTAACCAAATGCATTATTTGAAAATGAAGGACATAGGGCAAGATAGATATGCTTAGCTATTGATCAGTAAATGTATGAAGTGAGCTATGTATGTGATGATTTTCTTCAAAACAACTCTCAATTCTGCTGATGTAGCATCCACAAGCACTGTCATGAATTCAGCTACATACTTAAAACTTGCACTTGAAGAGCATATTACATGTTTTATAAATTAAAATATTACAGTGAATCACTGCTGTGCTGTCAAAGCTACAAAAAACAGAACATTGCATGCAGACAACTAAGCCAGCTTAACCACATGCTACCTCTGCCACCAAAAGAGTGTAGATCTCTCCTGCACATCATCCTTTCCTCTCAATTATGCCAAGTCAGTGAGCCCGTTTAGCTCACTAAATCGACAGGAAAACTTTCCCTTTTCTTGCCAGACTATTATTCTGTCAGTAGAACAGCAAGAAAGAGCGAAACAGGCATGAGAGATGCAAGAATACAGTTGGGAGCAGGGCACCGGGCTCCTTGTTCGGATGGTCACAGGCTGTTGGATTGGCTCTGCTACATGTTCTGCCTGTCCTTGCAGCATCTCCTTAGGAAATGCCCATCTTCACCATCACCTAAGATGGTGTGTCTCCTAAACGGCACAGGTTCATAAAGCTACTCAAGTAACTTAGAACAATGATTAATACTCCACTACAGTGACTACACCATGACTGTTGCAATTTTGTGTTCACAAGCAATCAAGAACTCATATTCGTGCCATTCCTGTGACCAGTCTGTTCACATCCAGATCCAACAAATTGTACTGATAACTTCCCATATTCTGTACATCTGTTCTCCTGAGTTGTCATATGTTCTTGTTTTGCCTCTTCACTAAGCAGTCTCATAAGACTTGACGTCAGTCTTGCTAAAAACCATTTCAAATAGATCTCGAAGTTTTGGTGCTAACAATTAATCAATTTTCAACTGTTCTTGCTCCAAATGTTCCCGAACTGATACAGAAACATCTCAAGGACCAGAGGAAGACTAACTTTTCCAGAGTCAAAATCAATTATATCAATGTCATTCCTAACAGGCTTATTCTTAAAGCTCTCCAGTATTGTCCAAGAATTACACACCCTCCACAATTATTTACTCTAGTACTCACCTACCTTTAATATTAAAAGCTTTCCTAGTGTCCAACTTGAAGTTTCCTTGCTGCAATTTACGAACAGGTCATTTACTACTCTTCATAATACCTTCCCATGGAAAATAACACTCTTCCAACTCAGTCTTCCTGAGTTTACACTAACACTCTCAGCTCACTCAGTACTTCCTCGGAGGTGGAGGTTAGTTCCTATGGCTTCCCACTGGTCTTTCCTGCAATGCCACACCCAAAACTCAACGGGTCCTGCTGTGGTGCATCTTCCTGACCCTATACACCCCACAGCAAAACCTGCATGAGGGCAAGAAGCACAAGATGCATACCAAACACAATGAAAAGCTGGGTAGGAGGGCTGGGGGCAAGAGGAAGGGACTATTGCTAGCAGCTTACAGGATAGCAGAGCATCATCCCAGCTGACCCACTGTCATCCACAGCAGGGAATGTTTGATGCACAGCACTCCCCTCCCTTAACACAATCCCCGTTGGTAGCCCCTTGATAACTGCTTATGAGTAAGTCCTCAAGAACCATGCATTGTTTATGCTTGCTAAACTGGGAGGGAAGCACACTTGGCAGGCCAATAGCTCTCATACCATGCTTACATGATGAAACGCCTGGCCTGACAAGCCGTACTTGCTAGAAAGTGCTCCAGTGATACCCAACTTTCCCATCCTAGGGCTGAAGACTCACAGACTTATGAAACACCCTTCAATTTCAACACGGAAAATACTTTTTTATACCATAATAATACTCACTACTTAGGGAAACAAACAAACAGAAGAAGTTTTTTTATAGTGTTTTATAGCTATGTCTTGTGGCTATGTACCCCACACCATTTATTTTGTGAATTAAAAACATAGTAAGCCAATCCTGTAGTATCTAAGTCACTGAGAACAGGACACAGGTCCTCTGCAGCAATCTACAATATTGTACTGTCAAGTTCTGGAGAAGTCTGAACTATGAGTGTAAAACTTGACTGTATAACTTACATTACACTTCTCAGTATTAACGATATCTTGAAAGTTCACACAGATTTCAGACAGTCCTGTAATTTAAAAAGTCCTGAATTCATTGGAATATTTGAGAAAGCTGCACTTTAACAGTCAGAATCAAAGGACAGCCCAAAGAAACAATTCAGGTCCCCAGGAATCAGGCTGTGCCTTCAGCTTACCATTGATACCCGTTCCATCATTCACAGCATCCTATCCCTCGTTGTGCTGGGGAGCGCCTTTCCACAAGCCTTTCCAATTTACACTACAGATGGCCCCATCTTTTTTAATGCTGTTAGAGGATGTAGATGTCTCTCCTGAATTTTGCTGCTATTTCTCATCACCGCTTTAGTGCTCCAGCAGTGATATTTACAATGGTAATGGCTACAGTACCTGTAAAGAGGATGGCACTTCTGCCACAAATGTATGTCATTCTGTTCTAGGACAGCTCGGCAACAGCAGTCACAGTGTGGTGATGTACACTGCAGTGAAATAGTGAACTTTTGTGAACTTGGATCAATAAACAGGTAGTGATCATTTCTAATCCTTTCTCTTTCACCATGTGCTGCAACAGAACCCAGGAGTGTTAACTAATGCAGTACAATCAGTTGCAGCAGAAGAGCAAGATTGCGAAAAGATGGCAGCAAAGAATATAAAGCATCTGGCATAAGTTAAAAGGGAATATTCGCTAATTCTTAAAGATTCCCCTTACCAAGGCCACACAAATCTACAGACAACATTTCGCCTAATTTTAGCCTTTTGTCAAAAATGCCGCGTAAGACAAAGTTGTTGGGTCCAATCACGTAGGAACTTCAAAGAGATCTGACTACCGAATCACAGAAAAACTACTTCCGCGGGCAGCAGGGACCTGAGATGGGGTGCACAGAACAGTTTCTCCCAGTACAGGGTGACTGTTAAGTCCTACACAACTGCATTAGTCACATAAACCCCGTCTAGATTCAGCCGCAAGCAGCCAGCCCACTCAAAGCACAGCTGTTCTCTATTGAGGCTCTCCGAACAAGGCTCTTTCTGCGCTAGAAGGCCTGTGGGAAGAGAAGCAGGCAGCACTAAGAACAGATGGCACAGTGCCTCGCAAGATGGCCTGCTCTACAGGGACTTGAAAGACAGACAATCCCCTCGCAGCTATTACACAGGCCCTATCGGGATATCCTGTTCGAGACAGGAAAATGTGAAGTCCAGTGAAGGTTGCCAAACAGATAAGAAACAGGCAAAGCTAATAACGTGCTTCTAAATTTGAGAAGAGATTAGGGGAAAAAAGGTGTTCGCAGAGACAAACAAAACTACCGACCAAACTCACACCGTTTGCGTCCTGGCACTCGCGTGGCTCCAAATAGCATAACTCTGCTATCTGCAGTCCAGGGCTCTGCGATCTGTGCTTCTCATAATCTTTTCATCAGACTCAAAAGAGAGCTATGTTGTAGGATGAGTCCTATCTGCAGTTAGGCATCACTCAGACAAGAAATAACCATGGTGGAAGTTTGACATGACAAGTTTGACTTGACATGTTTGCAGGACAATAATTAGTCCCTCACATTTTACAAAATTCTAGTACAAAAATCTTCAATAAGGTTTGGCATTATTAAACTGCACGACAGTATTTAGGGTAAGGTAAGGAAAGTATTTCCTTAAGTAACTAAAGCTGAACTATCTTTGCTAATAAAAAAAAACCTAACATGATGCTTTTGCTTTACTTTTAAGAACACACACACATACACCTTCCTTGCTTTATGGAATTGTTAAGGTTGGAAAAGACCTCTAAGAGCAAGTCCAACCATCAACCCATCGTTATCATGACTGCTAAGCCATGTCCTGAAGTGTCACATCTACATGTTTTTTGAACACCTTCAGGGATGGTGACTCCACCACTCCCCTGGGCAGCCTGTTCTATTCTGATCATTCTTGGTATAATATTGCTTATCCTTTCCTTTGCCCTACCTATGTTGCTAGACTTAATCATCTTCACTTTTTCGCTGTTAAATCAACTTATACTGTGGATATTTTATCAAGAGTTTTAAAGGCAAATGCTTAGTCTCACATCACTGGGACATGGCTGAATCATACTGCTTTAATTTAATCAAATATACATGGAAAGATGATGCCAGATCTTTTAGTCATAAAGTTCAGAACATATGCCAGGCTTTTAATAGAGAAACTGGCATAAAGTGATGAAACATTTCACCATGTCACTATTGACAAGTCTCTTTGATTAAAATACGTTACACTGCATATGTACTCAAATGGTGGATGTAGGGAAGATTACTTTCTTCTCTTTTGCAATAATCCATCCACGCAGAGGTTTCCTGTGGACAACAAATAATCTGAAAACAATGTTTGTCGGGCACCTAAACTAGAAGAAATAAATTAAAAAAAATTGGTAGGCAAGTATGCCATTTAGAAAGAAAACTGCTAAACCTAAATTATCAAGAAGCAAACAGAGTAAGCAAACATCATAGCATTAGCATTCAGCTCACTGTGCTTTTAGCGCATTCCTATCAGCACAGTAAAAAAATACTCTGAAACACAAAACCTAACTCCTGACCTTGCAACAGAAAAACATGTCACTTGAATGCTAACGTCAGTTGTCTTATTGCATCATTCCCTGTCTCTTTTTTTTTTTTTAATAAATAAATAATCAAAACTCTGTCTAATATCAATCAATCTGTAACACAGTTTTGCTTATCCAAATTTCAGGAGGAGAAAGAAAAAACAAAACACACGATAAAGTTTAAAAAAAAAAAAAAAAAAAAAAAAAGAGTCCAGATTTCAAAACAGCTTATTTCAGAAATGACAAGTATTGCATAACAGCAGAGGCATTCACATTCCAGAGCCGAACAAAAGCGTTTCAGCCTTACAAAACGTTATTCCAATGTTTCAAGGCTTTTCCTCAGTCCTTCCACTATGGTTTCTGTAACAGCATGGCCATCAACTTGGAGGTAAACTTTACCGCCACGTACAAGAATTACAAAATTAGAAGCTATCAGTAGTATGTTGCCAGTGGGCTCATGGAATTGTAGAAGCGCAGTTGTGGTATCCAGTCAAAAAACAGTTGAGCATGTTGATGCTGCTTGATCCCAACCAGCCTGTAGTCCCAAACCATTCTGAGGAAAGACCACTATTATTCTGACCCCATTGCCCACTGTCATCAAGCTCGTGAAGCCAACCTGATAGCATGGCATTCTCACTCTGCCTCTTCCAGCTTCCTAAGCACTTTTGTTCCTACCAGGCCACCACAAACTAATTCTTGCTCAAAAACCAGCAATTCTTCTACTCAAAACTTTCTCAAGATGCACTGTTCCTTCTACATCAAAAATCATCCTGTATGTACAAAAAGAAACAGTACAGGAAGAAAACAAGTTGTTTGGGTTTTTTTTAAGTTTAAGATTTAAAACCAAAAAATACTAAAGTAAATATGTGTATGTTCCCTTTTTGACTCTTAAAAGAGCTTTTCTGCATATACTTGTGCCACCACACTAACATAAAGCTTAAAAAGTGCCGACACTTTCAACTAGCAAAAACTGAGCTGATAGGCCACCTAAACAGTACAGCACAAATGGACAAACTCAACCCCACAAACAGCTCAGATATGCCCATAAGGCATTACACCCCAGTTACTAAGTCTTAGCATTCTAAAACATACCGATACCATTTCTGATCCCAAGCTGGCTTCCACGGGGTGCTCTGGCTCCCCTGTGCCATGTTCAGTCACACTTTCATAGCCAAAGATATCACATGCAGATGTGCCTCCCCATCTTGTATAACTGCCAGCTGTGATGAACAACTTTAATGCTATTATGTTGAAGTTCTGGTGTGAAAGTGTGACAGTTTCCATGTAGAAGGTAAACCAGAGCATAGCTCTATGTTCCGTTGCCACTTCGTGCGTCTTTTGGCAAATTCAAGCCTAACACTCCCTTTCTCAGAGCCATAAGCAAAGTACCTGAGGACTGGGCTCTCTCTAGTGCACCTGACTTCAAGCACTCACACACTTCTATAGGCATCTGAAGATGTAGATCCACATTTTGAAACCAGAGCTAAGGAGATCTCTCTTCAAACATTCATACAGAGAAGCAGAAATCAGGAAGTAAGCCCAGAAATCCTGCTTTGCAACACAGGATGTGCCAGTGCACAGGGCCTCTGTCAGGCTTTCTTGGAAATATTTTACTTCAATAAAATTTTAAAAAACCAACCACATGACAGCAGCTTCATATTGGCTAGGTAAGTGACTACAAAACCAGCACAGCTCTTCCCTCTTTGCCATCTCACGCTTTAGAGTTTATAATTACAATTAGAGGAGGTATTTAGTCATGATTCAAGTACAGACAGAAATACCCTGTTCTCTTCTGTAATTCTGGAGATCAAAACTCAGAGTTGCCACAGAACATCTTCTTATCCCCACTGAGAAGATCTAAGTAGTATCCAAAAAATTCCCACCACTCTTTAAAAAGCCACTACATTCAATTTAAAACTAATCTTACCAATATAAGGCATAGGTACTGGGTCAGAAAAAAAAGACAGCACAATGCCCTGTAATATACCAAGACATCAAAATCCTCTACTTGGTCCAATTCACTAGGAGAAAATGTGGATCTATTGCACTGCATACCTAATGCACTGTGTACCCTAATGCACTGAACCATCAAGATGTGGGTAGACACGCACAAAAATACAATATAAATATAGCTACATTGCATAGAAGTAACTATATCACCCCTCAACCTGTCAGATATTTATTTCCGCCTATCAAATCCTATATAGATGAATCATTAAAGGGGGGAGGGGAAAAAACATATACATGCACGGTAACCGAGTTTGTAGCAGATGCTTAATTTTGTCCTTTTGTACCATTTTAGACCGAAATGTACCCGAGCAGCAGGTCAGGCACTGTACGCAGGGGTAATTACACCTTAGGCTGCCAAGCACTACAGACAGGAAAACCCAAACTCGCACCCGGCACACAGCCCTGCGATGCCACCGGCTTCGCCCGCTTTCTCCAGCCGTGCCCGCGGCTCCCGCCGGCGATGCCGCCCGGCCGGCGATGCCAGCCTGCGGCCGAAGCAACCGCGGCCGCCCCGGCGGACAGGAGACGCCCGCGCCCCGGCCGGTTCCGTCTCACCCCTCGGAGGGAGAGGGACAGGGGCTGGGACTGGCCCCACCGCGTCCCGGCCCCGGCCCCGGCCCCGTCAGTACCTGGCCCAGCTGCAGCGGCGCGGCCGGGCCCAGCAGCGCGGCGGCCAGCGGCGGCAGCAGTAGGAGCAGCAGCAGGATCAGTTCTCGCCGTCCCAGCGCCGCCTCCATCTTGCGACGTGGGAATTAAAACAAAGTGAAACATCAA
>WUAM01000164.1:1188681-1221918 GCA_024336885.1 Actenoides hombroni | reverse complement strand
ATGGCTCAGTTTTGCTTGATTCAACACTTCATCAAAGAAGCTGCCAGCGAGCAGTTCCGCTCTTTGTTGGGGAAAGGGCGGTCTAGTGCCGAGTCTCCTCCTTCCTCCCCGCCCGCTGGCCTGCCGGCCGGGGGCAGAACGCAGCTCCCAGGCCGTGGCAACGGTTGTTCTTCCCGGCCGTGCCGGCGGGGCGCGCTTCGGCTGGGGAATGACCTTTGGGTTTGTTTGTTTCGGAAGAGGGGCGAAAGTTTATCGAGAGAAACAGCTGGATTTGTGCCCTCCTGCGACTGCTGCCGGGAGCGGCGGCGGCGGGGCTGGCTCAGGCCCGGCCCGGCCCGGCTGGAAGGTCCCCTATTGGAGGTTGCAGAATAACGGGTGGACACGCGCCTGCTCCTACCCGTGCCCATTACCGCTAGTAGATGATTACAGCCTTTGAAAGCACTCTGCGTAATAAGAGAATCAGCCATATAGCTAATGTTAATAATCGCTGCTATTCGTGAAGTGGCCAACTGTCCAAAAATGCCTCGTGAGACCGACCTACTCCCTTCACGCCCTCACTCAGACATCTGCAGTTGTCCACCTGCTCTGTGCCTAAATGGCAAGGTTTGTCTACCCAAAGTATTCCTGGGCTGAGTTCGGAGCACCACGGGTCAAGAAAGGCTTCTTGAAAGCAAAAGCAGGCAGCATACTCCAGTGGAGAGCAGAAAAGAGTCATCCGAGAGGAAGAAAGCAGAAGGTAGAAGTTGTAAGGGGCTAGAGGTCTTCAGCCTCAAGAGGAGAAAACGTAGGGAAAGTTAATAGCAGCAGTCAAAAACATGGAAGTCGTGGGCAAAGAAAAAGAGAAGAATGTGGATGTCCAAGTCCTTGGGGGATATGCAGATTAAAAGTGCTTTACTTGCAAAAAGAAAGATTGCCATTATCTGTTAGCAAAAACTTTCTAACAGTAAGGGTGGCAAGTATCTTAACAACTTGTCTAGGGTGGTTTTAATATAGGCAGGGCAATAAATTAGCAGTCCTACAGCCTGATTTTATATTGCTGTATGACTCTCACTAGGTTGACAGGGAGCATAAATCATAAAACTCACAGGAAGTTAGTATTTTATATGCAGTTTGCATTCGTGGCGCTGGTATAAACATCTGGCACACGATACAAGGCATTGGAAAATGATGCCTAGGAGAGTTATATATTGTGACATATATTTCATGCACATTACGTGAAAACTTGAAATATTTCATCCCTAAACACATTTGTTATCAGTAGTTAGTACTATTTTAGAAATTAGAAAAAAATAAAGCTAATTGACTGTCTTCTCTGTAATCACACTAGTTGGCAACAGAAGAAAGGATGAAAACTCTGATGTCTTAACTTCCACCACCTCTGTGTACCATCATCTACTGTCTCTTAGACCTGACCTTAAGATGCTTTTTTTTTTTTTTTTTTCAATCTGTTGCTTTTGGTAAACAGAAATAAATAGGTAAAGGGTCTGTTCACGGTGCAGCCTCACATGGAAGAGAACTGTGTGGTGAGTCAGCTCCCCAACAAGACATTTTGCTGAACCTTGTAAAGGGTGTGTAAGAGTCTTTGGGGATAGGATGGCAGCTACAGGAACGCAGCTCTTGTTGGTACTTGAAGTTATTTGCATGTGCTGATGGGAAAAAGTTTAAATTACCTGAATTCCTAACTATGAGTTAGGTGTGTGTAAATCTGAGTGGGGGTTAGTTACCTCCCAACAGGAATGGTATTCACACAGAAGAGCAAAAGCAAGCTGACATACTACAGAATTTGTGTATTAAATTCATAACTAAAATGTTTGCAAAATGTACCAAAAGCATAAGAATAAGAAAAGAATAAGAAAGAATAAGAATAAATGGTATCAGAGTATATAAAAATACAGGGAAGCAAGGATCGCTGACCTTCAGCACAGTTCAGGCTGGGTTCTCAGCTAACCTTGAGGAATTTAGCATCTCACTGAAATGGAATAGGAGATGAATGCCTGTTCCTTTTTGACTGTCTCCTTTTGCAAGTTTCCTGGTAAACTACCTATCAAGTAATGCTTTCCTTCTGTTTGTTTGGGGTTTTTTTGTTATTTTTTTTCCTGTCATTCTTTCCTTTTTCTCCCAATCTTTTGCACCCTCTTTTCTTCAATCCTCTTTCTTTCTTTCTTTTTATTCTCCTGGAATTTAATTAAAACTGCAAAAATTATGCACTAAAAATGCTTTCAACATACTTCCACTTTCCCCAAATTTCAAAGCTTTCTTTAGTCTCACAGCACAATAGATGTCATAACAGTTTTATTTAACATAAATGGAAAAATTCCTCACAGCGACTAAACAGTTGGTGATCAGTTTCACAAGTGATCCGTCCTTGGGTGATTCAATGACTACTGGGTGCTGGGAGAGACTGGGAGCAGAAGAGGGCTTTTGCCTTTTGGCTCAGACGCATGTCTCCTGGGCTCCTCTAGTCTACCTGTGAACATGTCCTGACATTTGTAACTATTAAAACATGTAACACTTTAAAGTATTTTGTACAGAGCTTGACAACTGCTCTAGATGCTGAGTGTGCCCAAAGTGCTGTATTCAGTGGTTTTATATTAAAGTTGGAAGTGATGTTTCTGACTTTTCAAAGTGACTGTGAAAAGCCGTTTTTCCTTTTAACCTTCATTATAGGCGTGGGTTATTAGAAGGCAAAAGACAGTATAAAGATTAAGGAAAGTATATTTTAATATCTTTTATGACTAAGAAGAGTGATAAAAGCCTGGTCTAAGTTAGTGGTATGCTTTCTTGCTGAAGTGCAAAGTTAGAATTCTTAAAGCAGCAAGTAAATAGTTAAGTCAGCGGAGGCTTGCAAGAAACTGATGTACTATTTGCATCCCTCTTAAAGTTTCAGAATAATATATGTACTGTGTGCTACAGTGCTTTCTTCTATCGATAACTGCTGTATAGGATGGCTTAAAACCAGCCCTGAATCAATCAAACAGACTGGGCATAGGCTCACAAAACCAATACAACACTGCAAACCACTTGATGGTAGAACGGACAGCTTTGAAAACTAGCATGCTATGGAGCAGAATACAATTCCCTGCTGTGCAGATTGTGGTCCCGGGACCAGCCCACTATGTCTTCCCTGCTTGGCTATTTATAAAGGTGCTGTTACATAACATAGTGATCTGATATTACTTTCGTTGCTACTTAAAGAGGAGATCCTGCTCTTACCAACCCACACACATTTCTGTACTCCCAGCTGTGCATTCCTGCGCCCTTCAGTTTCCTTCCCTGGTTCCCTTTTACTGTAAGGCTGGTCAGGTCAGGTCACTTACCTGGTGAGGAAACAAATTCACCAATTAAAAAAAAAAAGTTTTCCAAAAGATTAGTGACTTGAATCGACTCATTGTGTGATAAGCACCCTTGTTCTAAAGGCAATGAGGCCTTAGGTTAGTTGAGCTGTAACACATAAGCCCAGGAACACGCTATGGCATCAGCTGGAAGGGGATAAATTTTGTTTGCTTGTCTGTGCTTCCAGTGTCACCCACAGTACTACAGGTTGTGCTGTGACCGTGTACTAAAGGCAAATACTGGGCCTGTTAATCACTTTATTACCCTCAAATTAATGAGTTAAAACTGGTTTTCTTCGACTACACACCACTCAGCGAGCACCACGCTCAAAAGCTGCGTCATCAGCCTCAAAACGTGTCCGTTGCCAGAGAAGGCTGCTCTCGGGGGTGAGAGCCTCATTTTCCCCCATCCCTCTCGGGAAGGGCTCCCCGGGAGCCTGTCCCCGCTGCCTCCCGCCCCGTCCTCGCTGCAGAGAAGAGGGGTGATGGCGCAGCAGCCCCGCATGTCGCTGTCACCCCTGGGCTTGTGGTGCGCTGGGCGCGCAACCCTCCTCACGCCGGGGATAACAGCGGCGCGGACGGGAGCAGTGGCAATCGCCAGCTCGGTCCCGGGACTCTTCCCGCTGCGAGGCCGACGCGCTTGAGGGGAAGCCCTGTCCGGGGCCAGCCCTCTGGGCGGCCCGCCGGGCCGAGCTGCCCGCTGCTCCTCCGCGTCGGCAGAGGGCGGTGCAGCGCCGCCGGGCCGCTCTGCCGCCGTGCAGGGGCAGGTCGCGGCCATGGCCGTGCTGCTGGAGACCACGCTGGGCGACCTGGTGATCGACCTGTACACGGAGGAGCGACCCCGCGGTAGGAGCGCGGCGGGCGGGGTTTGCCCCTTGCGCGGGCCGGTGGGAGCCCCCAGTATAAGCGGGGGGGGGGTGGCTGGGCGCCGTTGGGAGCAGCCGGCCGCAGGCAGGGTTTGCGGCCGCCGGCCGCGCCTGGATGGCGCCGGATCGGTCAGGAAGTGCTGGTTTTGAACCGCCCGGCTCTGCTGGTGGCTGCAGCCGCGGCTCTGGGGGAAGGACGTGTAGCTCGCTTCCCTGCGGCTGTCGTGGTGCCGGGGGCTGCGAAGATGCCCGAAATTTCCCGCCCTTCGGGGTGAGGAGAAGGGGCCGTGGGGCCGCTCGCCGGCCCTCCCGCGCCTCCCCAGCCGCCGCCGCTCGGCTCCCCTCATTGCTGCCCGGCCGCACCTGGCAGCCCGACGGGCCCTTTGCTGGGACTGTCGCGACTTGAGATTTAGCTGCCCGCTCGGCCTCCTGAGGAAATGGCCCTCAAACGGGTGGTTTCTGTCAGCAGCGCGCACCTTCGGTCCGCCTTCCCCCCTGCCCGCTGCCGTGGTTTGGTGCGTCACGTCGGCCCCTGGGCCTGGGGTTGGATCCAGACGATGCTGGGTTGTCTGTGGCCCTCAGCGGTCCCCCTGGGCAGCCTGTACATAGGTGTCTGAAATACTTAGAAGCATCGGATGCCGTTGGGAGGCTTTGGGGGGTGTTTAATTATGGTTCTATTATAAATGTAATGTAAAATAATGTATTGTAAAAATGAGTAAGCGTAGTATTTTCTAAATCAAAAGGCAACTGTGATCTTTCTTGGGTGTTTGGAAGGAAACTGAGGAGGAAAAAGAAGCGTGTATCTGTACAGAGAGCTGCACTTAGGGTTCTGTGAGTCTCTCTAGAGGTAGGCTTTAGGAAGGGAGGAATCAGAGCATTGCTCACAGCGTTTGTGGGTTGTATGCTGGTAAGTCTTAACACAGTCTGCTCCAAATGCACTTTTCCACACATTAAAATGAATGTCTGTTATATCTATACTTAATATATTTGAGTTCTTCTTTAATAAATGTTGGTATAATTTCTTACAGCTTGTCTGAATTTCCTGAAGCTCTGCAAAGTCAAGTACTACAACTATTGTCTTATTTACAATGTACAGGTGAATATTCTTAATTCTTTTTTTTTGTTGTTGTTTATTTTGTTTTATTTAAATTCACAAATTCACAAAAACAATATCTTATGTATTCTGCTTTGTGACAGAGGGATTTTATTATACAGACTGGTGACCCCATGGGAACTGGACGTGGAGGGGAATCTATATTTTGGTAAGTACAACTGTATTACTTATCAACAGAGAAGTTGTGTAGGCTAATAGGGGTTCCAACTAGATTGTCTTCAGCTCTCTTGGGGCAGAATTACTGGTGGGAAGTAAAAATGTTGATGAATAAGCTTCTTTGCTTGTCATACCTAAATACGTTTTCAATTCCTATGCTGCCTTTGGCTGTTCAGAATATTTTTTTGGACAGTATTCTATCTCTGACCTTAGAAGCAAAGTTGCAACTAACAAGTTGTACATAATTTTCTGTTTATTTAAAAGTTAGCAACTATAGGTTCGGTTTTGCAAGAGAAGTATCAAAACTAAGTGCTCTGTAGAAGGCAAAATCATTGGTAGTTTGTTACTTATTTTTGGAACAAAATGAATAAAATGTATTTAATTGAGCAGGATGGGAACATAGAGGCTGTACTTGATTTCATCAGTGTATAAGAAAGTAATCTTGCTCTAAAATTTTACTTGAGATCATTTTAGTCATGTTGAGCGTGTATAAAGAAATCACTGTTCTTCCTTGTTTAAGATGTTTTCGGTGGTCATGCACAGAAAAGTTGAAGAAATTGTTCAGAATGCTGGAATGGAAGTTAGCGAAGTGCTTACGTTCTGTATGATTCCTTTGAAATTGTTATTAAAAGTAGAATTAAAATTGCAGAGCAGAACTAAACCTGGAGTCCTGGAAGTGATAGCTCAGTTTGAATGGAGGGTAACTAGACCAGCGTTGACTTCTGTTAAGTCTTGTCTGTCAGAGCCTCTTAAATACAAAACCTTGGTGCATCACCACTCCAGTGATACTGGAAGCAGTATAATTGTGCTAAGCAGATGCAAGTCTAGGTAGGTAAACTTGCCAGACCTGATCTGTCTCTGCAGATGGGTAGATCAAATTTATTTTGATATTCTGCTCTTTCGTAAGGATTGGTCTTCCGAGGCTCGTTGGTTTGACAAATGGGGAAGTGTAGTGTGATAAGAGAGTGGCAGATACTGTTCTGCTACTACCGTGGAGAATGGTAGTTTGTCTTTTCTACCTGTTCATTAATGCTGAAGTCCACAAAATTGGAGTTTCTGTTCTTGCTATCCAGGAAACTGATGGAGGCAAATTTTAATTTGAATCCTGTCTTCACAGATGTTTACATACCTGCTTAGCAAAATGAGTTCAAACACAACACTGTCCTTAAATTTGGGCAAATGTGTGTATTGATCATACCTGTCAGTTACAGAGTGAGACAAAACAAGTGATGTCAGGAGAATTAAAAATTAAAAAGAAACCCAAACCAATTAGCCATATCCGGTGTATCTCAAATTACTGTGTGCAGTCCTGCCTGTATGATGAACGAAGTTTACAGGTAGATTTAGTGGCTTTCCATTTATCTTGGAAGAGAAATTTTGGACATAATTCACACTGTAAAAGTGTAATAACTTAACTTACTTTTATGGAACCTACTATTCAAAATTTGTATTCATTTCATGCCTTAAAAAAAGTTACATACTGCATTTAAAAACATGCAAATACACCTCCTTCTCCCCCCTGCCCTGAAACCTTTGTGAAATGCCTCAGTGTAAAAATTTTTACAATGTTTTATCTGCTGTTTTACAACACTTGTTGATCTTATGTTTTAAAAGTTCCTTTGTCTTACAACATATTTGTTACATGTTTTCAGCCAACTGTACGGTGACCAAGCTAGATTTTTTGAGGCGGAAAAAGTGCCGAGAATTAAGCACAAGAAGAAGGGAACCGTGTCGATGGTGAACAATGGCAGTGATCAGCATGGATCACAGGTCAGCATACGGTGTTGGAAAGCCTTGGTACACATCTAAACAACTAAAATGAAAATTCCTTGAATTTGTAAGAGAGATGTAACAATGACAGTGTTATCTCAATAGCATCATCCTGTAATATGGTCAAAAGGCATGCAAAAAACTGTCCACAGAGAAAGTATTTTACATGGTGTTCCAGGTGCCAATGGGTATTTGATTACAGACAATAAAGAGATTAAAATGAGCAGATTCAAATCCTGTCCTAGATAGATTTTATACATTTTGATAGCATTCAGTTATCTTTTTTTTTTTTTTTTGCTTTGTTTATAAATTTCATTTAATTCCTTGATGTGATTTTGCTAAATTATAGAACAGGCAGGAAAAAACATCTTGTAGTTCAATGGAAGTGAAAATAAGGAAACTGCATTTTGAAATAATCTTAAAACTTCCTGGTTACAACTTCGTGTTAGTTTGGAAACTAAAATCATACAGTTTTCCTATGTATGATTACATAAAAGTGTGAATTAATAATACAATGTAAGTTTGTAGTTTTATCCCAGTACTAGTATAAAATAATTTTTGAAAGTGTTGTTGTTACCTTTGCTGTTCCCTGTTTGTGTGCACAGTTTTTAAGTAAGTATATTTAAAGCTCTAATTTCATAGAATGATATTGGCTCTAAGTTATTATTTTAGATGCATTGTCACTTTTATATATTAAAATGCCTCACTTGTAATATCCATGTTTTAATATTTAAAAAGAGTGGGGGGTTAATAATCAAAGAGCAAATTAAAAAACCCCTGTGGTTTTATTCCAGCTAGAGCTTGTAATATATGTAGTTAATTGTGCTGCTTCTGTGCATTGTATGTATAAAATTGTTTTGGTGAGGGGCTTTAGGAAAAAGAGATTACATTTGTATTTATATCTAAGAGTACAGCCTGCTAACATGTACACAGGCATATGGGATTGAATGCAGTTCCCAGGAACATAGTTGGGAAAGAAAAAATCCAATAAGGAAGTACGCAAAGTTGGCTTACAAATATAATGTAGCTTAGTGTAACCTATACCAAATACTAACCAGTCTTAGCTGTGTTGCAGAGGATGAGGGGTGAGATGTTACCAGTCAGACTGTAAAGTGTGGGTGTAATGGTTGTGTTCTGTTATTTGTGCATATCTGCTTCATCCCCCTTCGTTCATTACTGGGTTCAGTGCCAGTTCAAGCTGATCTAAGTCAGTGCTACTGTGTTCTAGTTCTCCTACCAGTGCTGCTGCATCCTGATTTTTGGGAAAGAAGGGTTTGTGATACAAGGGAAGGAAGGGGAAAAAAAGTGGCTAGAATTAGGTGAAGGCAGAACTATGGAAGCTTTGGCAAAATTGTGAAAATGCACCTGCTGAGTGCAGTTTGATGGACAGGTGATACGAGCTCAGCTCACAGCTGCCCAGAGGGGTAGCCTTGCTCTTTCTGTCCTCTCCCTTTCATCAGCTGTGATGTCTGTCACAGCCTTTGCTCTTCTGGCTCAACAAACCTACCTGGCAGATGACTGTCTGCTCTTCCTCTGCTGGTCTGTTTTTCTGCCAGATTACTGAGGCAAACCAAATCACAGAAGGGTCCAACGAGCTGGAGCTTCAAGCTTGTGCTGGGGGAGACTTGTGTGAGAGAGCATCTCTTCCTCAGGCAGTGGCTGTGAGCTGTAGGTTGGTTCACCATGTTGGTTCTCCCACAGAAATCAGGAAGAGGTCTTTTTTTGCCACTGATTTCAGTGAGAGTTACACCTCTCCTAAGGTAAAACTCAAACCCTGTTTTTTTTCTATTTACTATTACTGGTTTTGTATCTTCTTTTGTAGTTTCTTATTACTACAGGGGAAAACTTGGATTACCTTGATGGTGTGCATACAGTATTTGGAGAAGTGACAGAAGGCATGGATGTATTGAAGACAATTAATGAAACCTTTGTGGATAAGGATTTTATCCCGTATCAAGATATCAGGTGTGACTGCTTTTAACTTCCCTTTTTGAGGAATCCCTTATAATTAAAATAATCTTTATTTTGGAAACTAGGTTAATATAACTGTGTCAGGTGATCTGCACGTGGTATCTTAAGTACTCTTTTAAAAATTCTAGTGTCATTGGTAAAATAACCAGGGACTGGAATAAACAGCTGTGTGAGAAAATGTGCAAGTATGTTGCCTTTACAAATACATCAGTACTAGTGTTTACAAGTACATAGTATGTTTGCCTAGTCAAGGTGTAACTGAGAATGAAGGGAGCTGGTTTCCTGGTGCTTGGGTAGAGAGTTTTATTTGCATGTGACTGATGCTGGTCTTGATTTTGTTTTCTATAAGGATAAATCATACAGTAATTTTAGATGATCCATTTGAAGATCCACCTGGCTTGTCCATTCCTGATCGCTCACCAGAACCTACGAAGGAACAGCTAGATGTGAGTGTTCATGGTAGCTTCTTAGGAAAAGGTTGGAAGAAGTAATTAAATAAATTCATCCCTATGACCAGCCCAGACTTGGTCAAAACAAGAGTTCTGTCTTTAAGGCTTTGTCTGTCAAATTTGTATCCTAAAAGAACTACACTTTTTTAGCATAGGCTGATGAGAGATGCTCTTCTACTACACCAGCTTGAGTCCTGATATGTCAGATGCTTTTCTGTTGTTTGGGGCTATTGCTGTGTTTAATCAAATATGGCTGCTTAATCTTTCAAGGATGAAAGGGTGAGTTGGGTGGTGGAGTTAGGTTGGAAAGCCCTATTTTAGATTTCTAATTACAGTGTAGATAAGCAGAACGTTCTGAATATTCACCTTTGACATTACTAGTTTTTTGTATGCGCTGGTAGAAGACAAAATATAACTTATTAATGTCAAAGTTCTTATTGCTGTTTTCTTTCTAAATGCAAAATAACCTGTTTCAGTGGAAGTAGTCTTGGCCATTTTTTGAGTTACATCTGCAAGCAAGCATACTGGTGTGTATTTGTTAAAACAGAAGGAACTTGCTAGAAATATAGTAGTAATTATTCATAACTTATTCATAGCACGCACTTGTGGAAGTTGCCGTGTGAGATAATCTCCTTGCATGGAAACTGTTGTTTCAAGCAATGAATACATTGACTAAAGAGAATATTCTTTATTTTTAAGCTTAATAGATAGAAGATTGGAATTAGGTTTTCATAATACATCTGCACTGTGGTTATCTCCAGTGTACCTTCGGAGATATTAAACGGTATGAGGAGCTTAATAGCCCACTGTCAACTGTGTAGAGATTTAAAAACTTATACTTAGTTTTCTTCCCCCATAGCCTGTCTGGAGTTACACTTCTTGGTGTAGAAATGTCTGTAAGAAGGGCAGCATTCTAGAGATGCTGATGGGGAGGAAAAAAAATGAAACCTCAAATCCTGCCTAGGTGTAGATGCATAAAAAATTAAAATTATTGTTGTGATTCACTGTATTTAATGTTTGAGTCTTAGATACCATGGCTATTTGCAGTGTTCATTTCTTATACGAGGTGTCTAGATCAGAAATTACTCGTTACTTACCGTGAGATGTTGAGTATGAGATGGGAGTATAAAAGAATTTAAAATGTTTAACAGAATATGGTTCAAATTGGGCCTGCAAGTTCATAGTGCCTGAAACATGAGCATAATATCTTCTTTCTCTTTTAATCTAAGTGGTGAGAACAAAATGAAAGCTCAGTTCTGTAGAGATACAATACTTAATCATTTTTAATATCTTGGATGGTGAGGGGGGAGGTCATCCAAGTAGTATTTGGAAAGAGACAGATTTTTTTTAGCCATGGTTTGGTAATAAATAGCTTTATCCTTCATTTTTCAGAGTGGCAGAATAGGAGCAGATGAAGAAATTGATGACTTGAAAGGACGATCTGCAGATGAAATAGAAGAATTTGAGGCAGAAAAAGAAGCAAAAACTCGTGCCATTCTTCTAGAAATGGTGAACATCTTTCTCTATTTACTTTTTTAGCTGTTAGTCCTGTATGTGTGCATGTTATATTAAGTCTAGGAGAATGCGTGCTATTTATCTTGATATTGCTTATCTGATGGTGATGTCATGGCTCAGAATCCATGCTGTTAAATGTCTGTGGTACAGTGAAAAGGATTGAGCATGAGCACTGGGGGTGGTTTTCTGATAAAACCAGTGATATTTCATTTTTAAAGCCAGGATTAAAAGTGGACCAGTGGAGGCTTTATAAAAACTTGCTAGAAATGCGTCCAATTAAAAAGTGTAAGATGCAAAACATGCTGCTGAATGTCTGTAATCCTGGAAAAGGTTTTAGCATGTGTGGGAGAGAGCTGCGCTGGTTTGTGATAATCTCCTGCCAGTACATAGAGTGGCACTGAGGTTACATTATTCATGTACGTAATGGCAGTCTTCCTTCTGTGGAATTAGTTGGATTTAACATTGGTTAACTTTATCTTCTTCCTTCTGTTCTTTCTAATGTTTGAAAACTGCTGGCAGTTGTAAATTCCATATAATAACAAAAATTGTGAATAGGCTTTGAAGTATTAAAAAAAAAAAAAAGAGAAAAAGAAAAAAAGCAGACACTGTTGAAGGATGGGTGGATCCATCACACTTCTTTACAACTCTGGTTTACAAATCTCTGGTGAATCGTTTGCAGCAGAGACTAAATACCAAGGGCAATCCAGCTGTGGCCACAGTGTTGCAGAAGATCTGCAGGTGTGGGCTCTTGTTTTGTTGCAGCAAGAGTGGGGCTGATGATTTGTTTTCCAGGTACCTTTTTTAGCTAACCTAAATTTTGAGTGGGATGTGTGAGCCAATGTAGTAATTTTCAGTGAGTATTGCTGGGTGGTATGCAAGAGCAAAGTATGTTATATAAACTCAAGAGATGAAAAACTAAGTGTACTGCTGTTTTCACTGATTTGAAAAAACCCAACTGTTAGTTCCACTGTTCTTTTGTCAAAACAGTAAACTTCTCTGAGTGTCATCTGCTTTAACTCCTCTTCTGTTCTCCTTTATGGAATCTGCTTCTTACTTGTGTTATTCTGCTTCTTTCTGCTATCAGACTAATGTGCATTACCTTTTTACTAGCATATTAAGTAAAAGATAGAGATAAATTGTTTAAATATCACTAGTCTCTTGTTCAGGTTTTAAAGAGAAATTCTACAATTCAACAGAAGGTGGTGTGTGCATTTGCATTTTTCTCCGTAACTTAATTTTCTATCAAGCTATCTTAAATTTAAGCTTATCCTGACTGTTACCAGTTTTCAAGAAAAAGTGAGTTTATCCTAGGAACAGAGACTAAGGAATGGATCCAGTCCATTTTTATAACAGAGTGTCTCTAAAGATACGCTTTCACCTTTTAGAACCATGCATTTGTTAAGTTATGAACAGGGAAAGCAAGGTAGTAAGTATTTGTGACTTTCATGAAGTCCCAGTGGTGGAATTGCAAATAGAGTAATCATTTTAGGTATTAGGGAAAACACTTTTTTGTGACATTGAGTGGGGAAAATATTTTATTAATTTTTGATTTTGTGATATAACTGTGTCCAAGATCATCCAAAATATATGTTGCCAGTGTGCTTGTGGCTATAAAATGTAGAGAGCTTTAGGCAGAAGTGATTAAAGTCTTTTTCTGTATGCCGCAGGTAGGAGACTTACCAGATGCTGACATCAAGCCACCAGAAAATGTGCTGTTTGTTTGTAAACTAAATCCTGTGACCACAGATGAAGACCTAGAAATAATATTTTCACGATTTGGTCCCATTAAAAGGTAATTTTTGTAAAATACAAAAAACCCTCAACCTTCGTCTTGAAACTGAACTTGATTCCTGATGATCCATTTAGATTTGGCTGTTAAGTAGTATTCTGGTGTCTCTGGAGATTTATGCTGTGCTTGCATGTCTTTGGATAGAGGCCACAACAATGCTGATACAAAATCACATCTAGCTTAGATGAGTATCCTGTTCCAGCAGTGATTTTTAACTGAAAGCCCAGGGAGTGTAGAAACAAGGAAAGCATAGGATACTCCTTGTCCTCTTCTTCCTTTCAGCATCTCTTATCTCATGAGCTAGATGCAGTCTCTGGATTTTTGTTTTCCATGGGAATACGTATGGTTTGGGATAAAGAAACAAACATTTCTCGCATCTCCTATACTCCTTGTTAAGTGTTCCTCATGTCTACTACCTTTTTCAGTTTTGAACTTGGCTTCTAGTAGTTCAGTTGTCTCCTCCTAGGACTGGTATCAAATGACATGATAGGCAGTGAAACGTTTCTAGCCTATATCCCAAAACCATATCTTTTTCTTGCTAAAAGTACAAATCTACGTACTCATACTTTGTAGATTGATTTTCTTTATGTTGTTTCCCTTTTCTCAACCTTTTTCTGTTCTTTTGTTTTCATCTCAAAAGGACCTGAGCTGCACATGGTGTTAAAGAAATTACAAATTTACAGTAGCACAGTTATATTCTCTGCTTTCACAGAATGGTAGGGGTTGGAAGGGCCTCTGGAGATCACCTAGTCCAACTGCCCTGCCAGAACAGGAACACCTAGAGCGGTTGCACAGGAGCGTGTTCAGGCAGGTTTTGAAAGTTTCCAGAGAAGGAGACTCCATGACCTCTCAGTGCAGCCTGTTCCAGTGCTCTGTCACTCTCACTGTAAAGAAGTTTTTCCTCATGTTGAGGTGAAACTTCTGTGTTTCAGTTTGTGTCCATCGCCCCTTGTCCTATCACTGAGCACCCCTGAAAAGAGGCTGGCCCCATCCTTTTGATCCCCACCCTTCAGCAAATTGTAAACATTGATAAGATCTTTTTTCAGCCTTCTCTTCTCCAGCCTAAACAGCACCAGGTCTCAGCCTTTCCTTGTAAGAGAGACGTTCCGGTCCTCTAATAATCTTTGTAGCCCTCCGTTGGACTCTCTACAGTACTTCCCTTGAACTGGGGAGCCCAGAACTGGACACAATACTCCAGATGTGGGCTCACTAGTGCAGAGTAGAGGGGGAGGAGTACCTCCCTTGACCTTCTGGATGCACTCCTCTTTATGCACCCCAGGATACCATTGGCCTTCTTGACCACAACGGCATATTGCTATCCCTTGGATAACTTATTGTCCACCAGGACTCCAGGATCCTTCTCCATGGAACTGCTTTCCAGCAGGTCTTCTACTTCTAACCTGTACTGGTGCATGGTGTTCCTCCCCTGGTGTAGGACTCTACAGTTGCCCTTGTTGAACTTCAGTAGGCTCCCCTTTACTCAGCTCTCCAGTCTGTCCAGATCTTGTTGAATGACAGCACAGCCTTCCAGTGTATCAGCCACTCTTCCCACTTTTGTATCATCATCAGACTTGCTGAGGGTACACTCTCTCCCTTCATCCAGGTCACTGATGAAGATGTTGAATAAAACTGGACGCAGTACTGACCCCTGGAGAGCACTGCTAGCCACAGGTTGCCAGTTGGACTCTGTGTCAGTGGTCACAACCCTCTGAGCTCTGTTTAGCCAGTTCTCAACCCCTCTCAATGTCCCCTCTTCTACCTCACGCTTCCTGAGCTTACCCACAAGGATGTTATGGGGGACAGTGTCAAAAGCCTTGCTGAAGTCAAGGTAGATGACATTGCTGCTCTCCTGCATCTACCTATTCAGTCACACCATCATAGAAGGCTATCAGATTAGTCAGACGTGACTTCCCTTTAGTAAATCCATGCTGGCAGCTCTTGATAACCTTCTTTTCTTCTATGTGCTTTGAGATGATCTCTAGAATGAGCTGCTCCATCACCTTTCCAGGGATGGAGGTGAGGCTGACTGGCCTGTAATTTCCAGGGTCTTCCTTCTTGCCCTTAGGTTTTTTTCAGATGGTCCTGAACAGGTCCTACTTATTCCAATGCACACTAACTCTGTTCTGCATTGAGTTGTTACCAGTTTGTGCACCATCCAGGCCTGCAGGCTCCAAAATCCTTCACTGGACTGTCTCACTGTGTCTGAATGCATGAGTGAAATCAGCATGGTTTGCCACTCCAACTCCAGCGTGATTTCTGGCTGTTCTAGGGATTTCTTCCTCCCCATCTTGATCATCTTTTTGGATTGTGTGTCTTAATCCTGATTTGTCACTTTCTTGGTACATATGGGGGAAGTCTCACCTTATTAAGTCTCACCTTAATACCACATTTCCTGCCCTTGTTGCCAGTCTGACCTCCTCCAAGATCGTGTAGTCTGGATTTTCATGTCCTATGCAATACTTGAGGCTTCTTCTTTTTGCCTATTTAACTGCTTGATAGCATGATGACTGCTAAAGCAGTGCTTGCTAAGAAGAGAAAGTTTGTCGTAGGATGTGTGTTTAAACTTTCCTTAAAATGACTAAGAAAACAGAATGTGAAATTTCTTGTCTTGTGTTAGTGAAATGCAAGAAATTAAACTGTAATGTTGGAAAACAGATTTTGTTGCATTAAACAGAAGTTCATCCCTAGTTCTACACTCCATGTTTACTACTCGTGACTTAAGTATAGTAAGTACTCTAGTAATGTCACATGCATTTTTTTTATGTGTAGACACCCTCAGTAGGGGTCTCAGAATCAAGTGTTATGATACCTTCTAGGTTTTTTTGTTGGTGGTTTGGGGTTTTTTTTTGTTTGTTTGTTTAGGTTTTTTTTGTTTGTTTTGTTTTGTGGTGTTTTTTTTTTAGCTGTTACTTTTCCTTTCAAGCAGTGCTTGCTTATCCCACTTTTTTTTTTCTCCAAAAGCATTGATGTTTTAATTTCATATCAATTTTTCAGCTGTGAAGTGATTCGGGACTGGAAGACTGGTGAATCTCTTTGCTATGCTTTCATTGAGTTTGAAAAGGTATGCTTTTTAGGTAGACTGTATATATATTCTGCTTATAGAACTTGATTTTTGGTATACTTCCATTAAGGAGAAACACTGAAATCTCCAAGAGTGGAGTAGATAACATTTTCTCTTATTGACATAGTTATAGAAGTTGTAGGTCCTAAATGAGGCAAACATTTAAGTCTTTCTCTATTCAACTAAGGAATACAAATACTTAGTTTGCCTTGAAACCAGTGGGAGGGGAGGAGGTTCCTTTTTTTCCCCAGAGCACATTAGGACTTTGAGGAGTTAGAGAAGGGAATACTAGGAGAAAAAGGTAGCATGTTGCAAAAGAGAAGGTTGTATGAAAAAAGGTAAATCAGTGTGTACCAGTAGTGTCCTATGTTTGGCTTGTAAATGATGCTTGCTTTTTCAACACGCTGTTTTTACTGTGAGATTGATAGTAAAGCTCTGCTGATGGTGCATAGCTTTGTGTTTGTATCTGATCTCTCTAACCTGTGAGGAAAAGTGGAAAACACTGGAAAAGCATTCTCACTTTTCTTTAGCCTAGTTATCTACTTAAAATGGTGCTTTTCTTAGTTGTCCTGTTGGGTTTTTCCCCCCTTGTTTTTCTGGGTGTATTACACGTGCCAAACACATAGCTGGATTGGCAAATTGTTGAAATAAATGAAATGAAGAACTGAAATTTGAAATGCTGACATGTGGACAGAGCATACTGCTTCTTTTGAAATGGCATGATGCAAGAACTGCTGTGCTTCAGGCAGTTTTAAGAAAAAATGTGTGCCATTAAGCAGCTGAGTTTGTGTTTGAGCTTTTCAGTGAATATTCCTGTGAAATAATCATGACTAAAAATTTTCTGGGAACTTGAATATCAGGAGGAAGACTGTGAGAAAGCCTACTTTAAAATGGACAATGTGCTGATAGATGACAGACGGATACACGTCGATTTTAGCCAGTCTGTTGCAAAGATTAAGTGGAAGGGAAGAGGTAGGTACACTTGTAATTCTTTGGCGCTCATAACTTAATAAGCCATGACTTCTTAACTGTTAAGTATGCTGTAAAGAAAATCAGTTGTTACAAGTTTAAATCATCTCATCCTCGGGATATAAATTTTCCTGGTACTGTAATAAACAGAGAAACACAGTTGCTAGCTCTTCTCTTCACTTGTTCCATAAGAGTAGAAGGCTTTACTGCTGTTACAATAATGTTACATTGCCATGGATTATGTTTTTATCAGATGTATTTTTGCCACTAAGTCCTTTGTTCCTCTCAAGCTTTAAAAGCAATGGCTTTTGTTATTACTTATTAGCAACTTAATATGGCAGTACATTGTTAGTTTCTTTATTCACTGTATGACAATTGGATGTATACAAGAAAAAGTCAGATTCAGGCCAGGGATTTCCCCTCTTCACCTCCTGTAGGTCAAGCATATTGAATAGCAGACTGTATGTTATGAAAACTTGATTTCAGATGTTTGAGGATGTTTTGGGAGGAAAAAGATGGTGGGAGGTGGATGTAGTGGTTACTTGGTTGCTGGGGATGCAAGGAAAACATTGAACTTGGAGAGGTGACTGTACATTGCAGTAGTGATATTCTTGCATGTCTTTGCCTAAAAACGCAGTCAGCCCTCAATGGTTTCCATAAGGTTTCTCCAGTCTGGGGATTAGTCATGGACACTGAGGTACTAGAACTTGTCCTGCACAGAGCTGAGATGGCTTTGTAATCTATACCATGGTCTGCAGTGCATCCTGTACTAACTGACTATATGAAAACCTTTTCTTTATCTGAGTAACTTACATCTAAAGTGTCCTAAATATGGAAAAGCTGACTATATTGTCATCTTGTGCTTGTAAGGTACCCAAAAAATGACCTAGGGGGAAGTATTGTCCTACCTTCAGTAGCCATTTCTGACATAGCCAGTTAATATTGCAGTCTTAAGTATGACCATGAGATGGCAGCATGTTACTGCAGAGTAGTTCATTATATTAATCTGTGAGCTGGTGAATCAAATGAATACATGAAAAATTAAATTTGTCATGCCTGTTTTTAAGTCGAAGACCTGACAAATTTTTATCTATTTATTTATTTAAGTTTTCCATTTGACTTCTTACGCTATAGTTGTCTCAGAGGTTTCCTTTTGTGCAGCCCAGAGCAAAAAGTAATTTAATAATGAGAATAGTCTGTAGGCTTTCATGGTAACAGAATTTTAGATAGTGTGACATAGGACCTGTAGTCAAAGTGGGACTAAACCACTTGCTGAATCCTGCTTTGTGATCCTATTCGTGTGTGTTCTTCCCTGGACATGGTGAGGAGAAAGCCATAGGTTGTTCAGTGGAATCTGCAAGCAAGAGAAGGACAGAAAATCACAACTTGTCCTACTCTCTTCTACTCTGTTACTCAGTAACTGGAACTGTGTCCTGCTATGCATCTCTGTATAGTTATGAAGAGCCCTTAAATTCATAAGCAGAACTTAATGATAGGTGTGTGTCTCGGTTTTGGTTTTGTTTTTTTTATTCAGAGTGAATTGAATGAATTTTTCTGTGGACAGGTGGGCGATATACCAAGGATGATTTCAAAGACTATGAAAGGGAACGTGACAAATCTTCAAAACTTGCTCTGAAAGAGAAGGTAAAACCAAAGCAGGAGTATCCTTTTCTGGTTGAAGATGTTTTTTGAACTGCATACAGTTTATGAAGACAGTCTGGAAAAGACTTCTTACTCTTAAAGCTTGCCAAATGGATGTTTTGCTGCCACTTTATATAACCCTTTGGCATTTGAGATGGAATTAAGCATTTTGTGGTTTTTATTTGATGACTTTGAATTTAGTCTAATCAGAATGTTCTGTTTCACTTCATGTCCGGTGCATGTAAATAAAGTTCCCAGTCTACAGCCTTGGAATGACATGGCGTAACAGAGTTTTAAGTAGCTTCAGAAGGGACCTGTTGCACCCAAAAAGAGACCATAATAGTAACTAAATCATGCTTTGAGATCATACTTTGCTTGTGGTGAGCATGAGGGGAAAAAAGACCATATCTTGTTCAGATACCCACAGGTAGAGAAGGAAGGAGAATGGGGACCTGCCTGTACTGTTGGACAGGGTAATTCAGTCATTTTAGCATAGCTGATTTTTTTTCAATGTGTAAGATCCTGCTCTGACTGAAACACATGGTAACTCTAGGTTAAAGCCTGGCCTGATAAACAAGGGATTTGTTCGCTCCCTGAGCTTTTATGTTCTGCTGTTTATTGGTATTAAGTAACACATCTGTCCTTAACCAACACTGTCAGTGACAAGTATGACCTGGTGCTGGATGAAGATGTGGAAGAGTCTCAAACAAGTCAGTCACACTTGGCTAAAAAACAAAAGAAGAAAAAGCACCATCACTCTGATGATGAAGAGGATGACAAGAGGACAAAAAAATATAAGGTACGTACCTCTTCGTGCATTAACTTTATACCTGCTTATTGGTTTCCTAGTAAGAGAAACCAGGAAAAAAAAGTCTGATATTGTACTGAGGACGTGGCGTGCAAAGTCACATAAAATAGAGGAGTTGTAAACATCCAGAAGGCTGATGTTAGTATCTGATTATGAAAGACGCTTTCCACATCTCCCTGAACTTCAGAAGTGTAGCATGTCTGAATGGCTTTTTGCCAAAACGGCCGGAAGAGGCAATGTAGCCTCTCATAAAGTAGGAAATCTTCAGCACTTTGAACCTGTTGTTCATATATTCCCAGTCATAAACTCGTAGTTAATCATATTTCATGAACACAATTTCTCATTTTCTTGCCAGACCAACATCTGTTGACTTTTTCCCGTATGGAATCAGAAACACAATCTCTTTGCATTATCTTTTTTTTTATTTTTCTTTTTTTGGAAGCATTTGTGTATGTATGTATAGTGCTGTAAGACTGGGGCTGTGGAGGGGATCATCAGAAGACAGTAGTTCTGTCATTCATTGGTTCACTACAGCCTGTCAGGTCAGCATTCTCAGGTTTCTATGAAGTTGGGATAGTCAAGGTGTTGATATTTCATGCAAACAATATCTGCAGTGGTAGAGTGGAGAGTCAACAGTGTGAGCATTAGGGAGAATTGAGCTAAGCTACAAAAAAAAGCAAAAGAGAAAAATCCAAACCCCAGTATTTTAACAATGTCAGCTTCATTTTTGAGAATAAAGTTGTCTTCTAGTAACTTTGCAGAAAGTTATAAGGTTCCAGCCACAGTAAATAAAGCCTTTGTCCTGGCATGAGTTTTTAATACTGCTTTAGGTTCTGTGTACGAAGTGCATACATGGTTCTGTTGTTCCATTGCATCTCTTACTGCCGTGATAGTAAAAATAACTTTCCTCATTAGCAATTAAATTTTTTCAATGCCATCAGTGAGCCCTGTTGCTTATGGTACAAGTCTTTTTCTCACTGTTCTTACACTAATTCAGTTGGGATCATTTGGGTGGAAGGGAGGGACCTGTTCAGATAACTAAAATCTCGATTGGGACATATACTGCATGCATGAGGTCTGGACTAATGTTGGTTTACATTTCCTCATGTCTTTTTGGCTGATTGACATGGTCATTTTAACATTCTTGAAACAGATATTTCTGGCAGTAATCTTTGGTTTTGATTGTCATTCAGATGTCTCCATCCCTGCAGGTGGTACAAGAAGTCCTGGCAGCAATAGGCTGTTAACCCATGCTAAAAATGTTACAAGGGGACTGTGAGACACATTAGTAGTGGAGTTCATAGCACAAAAACAGGAGGACAGAGGGATTCTTGGTGATATTTCCAGGTTCTGGAAAAAGAGTATGTTCTAGTGCTTGACTCTGTGATCTTTTCTGTGTCTCTGTATACATTTTCATGATTTAGTGAAAATATTTAGCCTGTACCTGTTGTGGTTTGCTGCTGTAGTCTACTGCTGCTGTATTCTGGTATGCAGCAGGTTGAGGGAGGTTTTCCTTCCACTCTACTCTGCCCTATTGAGACCACACCTGGAGTATTGTGTCCAGTTCTGGGGTCCCCAGTTCAAGAGGGTCAGGGAAATACTAGAGAGAGTCCAACGGAGAGCTACGAGGTTGGTTAAGGGACTGGAACATCTCTCTTATGAGGAAAGGCTGAGAGACCTGGGGCTGTTTAGTGTGGAGAAAAGAAGACCGAGAGCGGGTCTTATTAATGTTTATAAATATCTAAAGGGTGGGTGTCAAGTAAAAGGGGCCAGTGGTTTTTCAGTAGTGCTCTGTGACTGGACAAGAGGCAATGGACCCAAACTGGAACACAGGAAGTTCCAACCTCAACATGAGGAAAAACTTCACTGTGAGGGTGATGGAGCCCTGGAGCAGGCTGTCTGGAGAGGTTGCGGAGTCTCCTTCTGTGGAGACTTTCAAAACCCACCTGTATCTGTTCCTGTGTGACCTGCCGTAGGTGTTCCTGCTCTGGCAGGGGGGTTGGACTTGATGATTTCCAGAGGTCCCTTCCAACCCCTACCATTCTATGATTCTATAATCTCTGTTCCCACAGCTTTCCTCTCTGATACTTTTTTTTACCCATTTCAGTGTAAATAGCTTAGCCTTGTCATGCCCAAAATCACAGGGTGGAGGCCCACTTTTATCCTCTGATGGCAAGGCACACAGTTCCCTCTTGAAGTTGTGAAAATTAATTTCTGGGAAGAATTGTTCTCTGCACTCTGGAATATTCTCCGTAGTATGTACAGTACAGTATGTACACACAGAGCTGTATGCATTCAGTCGCATTTACAGATTTAGTGTCCTGGGCATGGCCCTTTCCAGATGAAATCTGCAGGCACCTTAGCTAATAAATCCTGTTTAGCATATACAAAATGTATTTTTAAAACTTATTTTATTTTTAGTTTTATAATTTGAGCATAATTTGGGGAACTCATACAAGAACAGGGGAAGGAAGCATGTTCTTGAAGCAGAGTATGTTCAGTGTGAACACTGAAGCCAATACAAAGCACAAGAGTATGGATATTTTTTGATGAATGGTAACATTTTTAATATAGGCAAACAAGGCATTTTTCCTTAACCCTATTTTGGAAATACTAGAATATACTTGAGATAAGAACTTTAAAATGAAACAGCAACAGACCTTCCAGAACTAAATGACTAAAGACTGCAACAGCCATGCTTCATACATAAATTTCCACCTTGAGCCTCTAGTGTGGCAGAGATTTTAATTAACAGAGAACAAGGTCTTATAATGGGAAGTTCTGGAAACTGAAACTGCAGTTTGTGCTGCCAGCTCTAGCAATGACTTGAAGGGGTTTATTTTCTGAATAGTTTCCATGATGTCGAGTTGTTTTTCTGTTCTCTTGCTGGTTTGGTTTTTTTTTTTTCTTCAGTATATTTTGACTCATCCTTTTCTTAGTCTGACACCCGTTTCCTGAATCTTCAGCCTCTGTGTTGATGTTTTAAGAATACATTTTTGAATCTTACCCTGTTTGACTTGATTCCAGAGGGCAGAAGAGGTAGGGTGTTGTGGCTTGCTTTTAGTAGGTAACAGGATGTGGGTCTGGAGCAGGAGGCTGGACTACCATGGGGGTTTGTAGAGTTCTTTTGAATGCAGGTCATGCTTCTGCTTGAGATCTATATTATGGCTTTGTTCTCTTTCCAGTTTTCTCTGTTATTTTTGGTTCCTTGGATTTTATTTTTTTTTAAACAATGGATTTTTGTGAGATGTAGGGGCTTCCTGACTTCCGGTTTTCTGTAACACATGGTTTGGGCAGAGATAGTGATTTTTCTGGTTTTAATTTGCTGCTCTTACTGCTTACTGGACACTGTTCTCTTTATATTTGGGGTCAGGTTTGATAAATATCTCCCTCCTGAAAAGGCTGCGTCTATCTCTTTGCTCTTTTTAACCTTTAACTAGTGTTTTTAATGTATGTGGAGGTAGCATATTTATTCTGCTTTTGTGGTCATGGTATTTCTAGCTGATTTACCTGAAAGCGCTGTTTGGCAAGTTACTGCTTTTGTCAAAGGCAGCCATGAACTTTCAGAGAAGTGTCTTTCCCTCACTTCATATTTCCTTTCTCATGCGTGTTTACCAGCACAGTGCTGGATTAAGAATTGGGGTGATCATCACTTGCCATTGACTGATGAGAGACAGGCTGTTATCCTGGATTGAGATATCTGGACCTCACAAGTCAGAGAGACTGTTTTTAAGTAGGAATATTTTTCTTCCACTTGCAATGGGAAAATAGCACGTTTCTGACTTGGATAGGTCATAAGAGATTTGATTTCAAAATACTGTTAATTTTAGTAACTTAGAGTGTTTAAAAAAATTGCCCTTTTTCTATGCCAAAGATTTGAAAAAAAAAAACTGATTTGTTGCTAGGAGCTAAGATGCAATTAATTCTATTAAGTCATATTACTTTTTTTTTTTTCCTTTACATTGTGTTCATATTAGCTACTGTGATGACTTTTTTTGTGGCACTTTTAGACTTGCCCTGCACACCTGTACCTTCAAACACTTCTGTGAAGGTCACTGTGCTTAGCTGCCTCTGTGCTCATTGACTTTTTTTTTTAATCCTTTTAGCAAGTTGCCTTTTCCTATGGCATTCAACATGAGCTGCTGGTCTTTACTTTGTCTTTACTTCCAAGTTTCACTAACCTGTTCCCTGACATGACTTGGCCAGTAGCCTTTCTCCAGTGTTGGCTTGGTACATTTTTTCAGCTGACTGCACTTTCCTCCTGTTTCTCTCACGTGCTCGGAGGAAAATTCAGCAACAAACCAGCTAGAAGGCAGCAGTGCACCAAGCCCACCTTTTGTTGTTCTGGCCAATGCTTTTGTCTTATTCATCTCTACTTCACCACCATTGTGTCCATCTTCTGATGTTTACTCAGGCCTTGCCACAGAGGGACTTGGAACTTGTCCTCTTGTTCAAACACAGGGAGATTGAGTCTTTTGGGTACAAGAATAATATGGCTGTGGATCATTCTGCCATTGAATGGACAAAGCTCTTACAAATAGTTGGAAGCACCACTCCTTTTTGGTGGGTTCAGATTTTAAAACCTGTACTGAAATAAAAATTTGACAGCAAAGATATGAAATAAGCATTTGGCCACCAGGGAGATTACTGTACCCAGCAGTAACATAAATCTTGGTTATGAAGATAAAGATCAAATATGTGATTATTGATATGCATATTTATGCAGGGAGTTTACATTGCTTATTGTAACCCTAGTATTTTAGTTTTTTCTGTGTAATTCTATAGGTGGTGTTTACTCTGGGAACCATCCTATTCCTGCCTTTATGGATAAAAGAATCCAAAACTCTGCTCTCAGGAGAGGTGTTTGGGTTTTTTTCACTATTCTTTTAAATAAATAAAAGTTTGTTTGCACATGCAGTGGCTAAAGTTTTATTACCTCATTATTTCCATTTCACCTCATGCACCTTGTGTTATTATTTGACTATACCTTTAAAAGGATTGGATTCTTTGTGCTGCCTTTTCTTCTGGACTTCTAGCTTCAAGGAAGTGGTTTGCGCGTGCCTCATTGGTCTCTGTAACAGTGTCATTCATTTTTCTGAAGCCTAGAATTTAGGCCGTTAGGGATTATTACAGGCAGGTCTTAAAAAGTGTTCTGCGTCTTCATAGCACTGCAGTGCCTGTGGGGCCTAAACCAAAACCTGTGATTGAAATACTTGTGTTGCTTAGAAGTCAAAGTCCAAATCTAGCTTAAATGCTTGTGTGATGGGTATTACCAAAATCTTCATGAACATCTGAGTTGAATCCTTGGTAAAACCATTTTTTGCTGAAGCTCCTTGGGAAGTACAAGCAGCAGCATGCATGTCAGCCACATTTTTTTTCCATAAATGCTGACAAAAGCTGTAGACTTACTGTTACATTGGGTTTTTGGTGTGTTATCTTTTTCAAATCATCCTGGATGTGAATCTATTTCAGGTAGTACCAGCCTTAGCTAAGGAACCAACCATGCTTGACTAGTCCTCTTCATGCCTTTGTATATTTTCCCCTTTTGTCTGTAACTGCATACCTTCCACTTCCTTCAACAGGATTCTGATCGAAAACACGAAGGAGAACGCTGTAGAGAGAAGGTAAAGAGTGAGAGGAAAGACAGGCATCGGAGTCGCAGCCGATCTCAAGAGAGAGACTACGCTTACAGCAAGCAAAAAGACAAATACAAAGATGACTTCCGAATAAGAGACTGGGATAGAAAGGCAGACAGAAGCAGAAGTCCTAAGAAATCAAAAGACAAAGAGAGGTCCAAGTACAGATGAAGGATGAGGAAGAGATAGGAACTACAATACATTTTCTTCAGCATTTCCAACATTCTCTCAAATGGATGTGCAGTCACTGTATGGAAGCCATTGCCTTCTGTTGGCAGCTTGACCTAATTCTATGAATGCTCAGTGTATGACTGTTGGAGTAAGCCTTGGTTCCAGAAAGGTGGTTTCAATAAAGTATTTCACGTTAGTGAAATTGCTTGAGTCTCCTATAAGGAATGTTTTCTACAGCTTCTTGGAAATGTAAGCATGCACTAACAAGTGAATTGCCCTTCTCCCCTGTGGAGAGGTTTGCAGGACGTAACTCCTTTCTACAAGGAGGTTGTATTTAACTTCCAGCACTGTTAGATGCTATGTTGCTAAGTGTGATAGAAGACCTGGGGAGACACAAATGTGCTGAGCACACTCCTTCCAGAAAGTGGGCAGATACCATTTCTATATGAAATCTCAAAACTGGTTTTTTCTTTCCTTTAAAATGAGATGCTCGGTCCCATCAGCTCTGTTTGCTGGCACCACTGCACAGCAGTGGTTAAAGGCACCAGAGTGCTGCTGTGCTGCTTGCAAGGGCTGTGGCAGTGCTGTGCCCTACTAAAGCAATTGCACTTCAACTTGCTCACTTATTTACAGATGGCTTGGCTCTGTGGCATTGCTGGAGGATGCCTCTCAAAACCCAGGGTCACTTGATACTTGGCCCATGAGTAGTCACTGGCCTCTGTAGTGTCGGGGGGATCCAGCTGCTATGATGTCAGGCAGATGATGTTGGGTGGGTAAGAAAGAAGAAAATGGTCGTTAGCAGGAGAGCGAAATTTGTCACTTGCATTGTATTTTCTAAGCCTACATAAGATTAATTTTCAGGTTTTGTGGCAGAATTAGGTTAGTTAATAACTCTTCGTCTACAGAGGAATGCAGATCGTGTTATCAGAGCTTGGGTCTTACTCAAAGTTGGCAGGTTCTTAAATATCTGGCTTGCTCCTCACCATTTAAACAGCATTAGCCAGTATACATGTTTCAAAAACATTATATGTTCTCCTCTCCGGTGGAGGAGAGATCTTGCATTGTTAGGAGGGGAAGGGAGACATGGGCAATAGTATTTGTCTTGCATTCCCCTCCATGAAATGTGTGGTGGCTCAGAGGCAGTCTGCTTTGATGAATAAATTTAACTTTTTTTTCTTCTGTGATTGTTTTTGGTTTTTTTTCCTGTAATACTTGCTGTAGTTTCTGATTGTAATATGTAATAAAATTTCATAGCTTGATACCCCTCATTGGAATGTGATCAGCAGGACAAAGACTGAAGATAAGAGCCAAAAGAGAGACTAAAGCCAAGAGGAGTCACTGCAAATTACTTTGCCCTGGAGGGCCAGTATCTGTGCCTGGCTAGAGCATTTGAACAGACTGCAGAAAGAGCTTCTGATGAAGATGTTCCAGGGGGAAGGCTGGCACTGCAGGAACAAAACTCAGCCCTTTACCCCATGGCAGAAAATTCTGGTGAAGTAGGCCAGGCCAGATCAGATGCCTAGAATATCCAGACCCAAGGTGAGGGGGGATATATGATGGTATTGTGTACAGGAATGTGCTTTCCAGCAGCATCTACCCTGTCTTCGCTTTATTCAAGACGAAGTGTATTTGGCCAAGAAGCTGCCTTTGGCTGAATCTCTCCTTTATAGCTTTTGAGTGGTTCAGAGCTCACAGGGTGGCTTGGGGCTGAGAACTGCTCACTGTTCCCATCGAGAACATTTCTGTCTTCAGTCTGGACATAAGAAGACTTTCAAAGAACTGTACTAGGCCAGAATATGTTGCATTGAGGGTAGTGCTGCTGAGGCAGTAGGTTTTCTTTAGCTCTTCTTACTTTTAACCTGCTTTATTAAAGAAATAAGGTTTGCACTGCACTACTGTCCTCAGTTGTTCTTTTCCACAGCATGTTTTTAACACGCAAAAAAACACTGGCCAAATTTGACGATGTGGAGATGGTAGAGCAATTGAGTTCTTGCTGATCTTAGGGAATGGCAGGCAGAGGAGGAGGAAAGAAGCTTCCACTCTGAGAAAAAGCTGGATTCTTGCTGAACACCAGGGATCCTCTTAGGGGAGAGATGGTAAAAGTCACTTGCAGCCTGAAGAGTTCCAGCTCCTAGGCTTCAGCTAACCCTCAACCACCTGTGGGACATACAGAATTCCTTGATGCTTAGAAACAAACACCCAATTTCAGGTGAATGTGCTCACTTCTCTGCAGCAGAAATGCTTGGGTTTTGTTTGGCTTTTTGGTTTGTTTGTTGTTATGGTTTTTTGTCCTCACAAGTAAATGCTTAAGAATGGAAAGTATCTATGAGTAGTGTATGGAAGTAAATAGTCAATTTACGTTGGTGGCCAAAGTCTTCAGAATAAAGGGTTAAAAAATAAGTACATCCAAAGGGTGTCAAATTTCTAATTTTCAATATGCCTTAGTGCTTTAAAAATATACCCAGTATCTTTAGATCAATGAAATTATCTGCTGATACTTTTAAGATGAAACTATCAAACATGGATGTTGAAAAATCAGGTGATTTTAATAGGTGATTAAATGGACAGCATGAAAGCTCACAATTTGGAGGCAAGTACTTAATTTTAGGTACTGTTAAGTAAGACTGCATTTCTGCGCTACACTGCTAACACTGTGGAGGGATCGCAGTTCACCTGGTACACACATGGAGTGCCACGAACTCTGGGTGAGATGGGGTTTACTGCTCCGGTCATCGGAAGTTATGGTTGTGTACATGGGGTTCTGGAAATGACATGAACGAGCTGTGTGGTCAGCTGAAACCACAAACATTTCCTGCCGTTCCCATCCTGCCAGAGGTGTTGGAGCGGACTGGACATTTTGTTATCTGTGAGTTGGAGAATTGACTTGTTTTGTTCTAATGTGCGTTCGCACTTCCCTATCTCTCATAGTTTCCTTTTTGCTGATGCTATCTCCAGTCTCAATTTCACTATTGACCGTTGGTGTTTGTGGTAGTTAAAAACCAGAACACAACAAAAAAACCCCACCTTCCTCTATAATGTTGAGAAGAATAGTGAAAACGTTGCAGCAGAAACATCAGCTTCTTCACTTTTACTTAGCTGAGACCTGTTTGAAGGTGAATGCTTCATGCTTTAGGCTCTGTTCAGGAGTTAAAGGCTTAAAAGACAGCTCATTAAGGTTTTCTATTGGATTCCCTTAAGGGAAGTAACAACTGAAAAAGGTGATACAGACTCAAACTGTATGTATTCCAACAAATGATTTTATTCCATGGATAAGAGGAAGTTTCAGACCTACATCATAGTCCTGCATTGCAGTTCCTTTAGTTCTTTGTAGCTCTTCGTAGACCTGAGGCATTCGTGACCAAAATCACGTTATCAGTGGGTTCTGATCTTAGAGGAGTAAAGGCAAATGAGAGAGGCTAGGAGTTTGCCAACTCCTTCATCCTATGTACATCACACAAGTCAGTAGAAGTAGCATGAGGATCGCATACAAGTGGTTGGTATTCCAGGAGGGGTGACAGTAAACTGTTACACAAAGAGCAGTCATGATAGCCCTGCATTCATCCTGGTGCCTGCTCTGCCTGATGGCTGTCAGCCTTCTTGCTGATGGCTTCCTCTATCTTCTCTTGACTATCATAAGTGTGTTTATGAAACTCCCTGAGCATAAACCCAGGTTGTACTCGTGAGTGAGTTAGGGAGCTGGCGACACCTAAGTGTTCCTCATCAAAATCCTGTTCCGATACAATGACGTGGTGTTTGCTCTTCCTTTGGGATGTGTGCTGAAAGAGTTGTTCTGCACAGCCCCATGCATGGATGGAAGAGTGTGCCCTGTGTCCTTGGTTCTGGGCAGCCAAAAATCTTTACTCCCTGTAGTTACGTTAAGCTATATCTGCTTCCTTCCATTTGTCAAAAAAATCCAACCATCCAAACAAAAATATACCAAAACACCACCCCCACCCCCACCCCCGTTAGATACTTGAACAAGCATCTTAATTGCACATTTAAGAAGCTACATTCAAAATTTTCAATTTTCTTTTCAATTTTCAGTTCAGCAGCATTTCTGAATGTCTTGCTGCCCTTAACTTTGCTCATCTCATCCTCCTAGAGCCTGATTTTTTTCATATAAAACTTGTATATTATTGACCTTGGGATTACTAATTTTGCTTGTAAGCTTCGAAGAACACAGATAATGTGTCTCCTATCTATCACCTGTTGCATACATACATATAGACAGCATAAGCAATTTGAAAAATGTTAAATTACACTAAGATTTATGTAAATACTTGCTATGGGGCAGCATTTTTGTATAGAACTCTTGGGTTGGTTACTGACAGAATGTGATTTTTCTCAGTGCAAGTCAGTATCATCTCAGTTGAACACAGTAGCTGTGTTAAAAGGCGTCAGTAAACCGCATTAAAGGTTTAGGTCTTCCAAGAATACGATAAATCACTAAAGCTGAAAGACGGTTCTGAAGAGCTTTCTGAAATCTTAAGCTGAACAGCAGTAAACTTTTGACCTTGAAACTTGTTTGGGACTTTCTGATCATAAAAGGTACTTTTTATTATCAGCTCAGTGGAAAACGCTTGAGTAATAGTAGTATCCTTTTATATAAAAGGCAGTGGAAGAATAGAAATTGTAGGCAAAACCAAGTTGGGATCCTGCTACATCAGATTTTAAGATGGGACTGTAACTTCCCAAGAAATAAAAGAAGTTGCCATTGTCTATACTATTGAAATCAGTTTTTCTCTGTTCTCCCTGTTCTTTGGTCAGATGGAGTGCTCGTTACTGTTGTGTAGTTTTGGAGAGGGAAGAAAGGTGGTCACTTTGGCAAATGTGAAAATACCTCTTCTAAAGATACTGGCTCTTTACCAGCCTGAATACAGGACCACCCATCAATAATTGACCTGGCACTCTAGCAGGACCTGTTAAGTCAGCAATGTAATTTTTTTGGGTGAACACGTGTCTCAAGTCAAAATTTGCAGTGTCTCCATTGGGAAGAGAATTTCACTGGCAGAAAACATCTAGACTTTGCCTAGTAGTGCATACACATTGTATTTAAAATAGGAAGTGTAGCTCATTCTGTGTAATGGTGACTTCTTGTTCTTGGTGAACCAGGAGATTGAATTGAGGGAGTATGGCCTGAGGGTCTGAGCCAAGCCTTGCAAAGGCAGTAGGGAGATATTCTTGTTCAAGGCAGGGTGGAGAATGTGCTAGTTCCAGGAACTATTTAAAATATTCCTGGCAATAGACCTGCATTTGATTAAGCACTTGCTTTATTCTGACTGTCTTCTAACGGTTAGGGGCTAACGAATTTTCACTGTGATATTATGGTCACCTACACTTGTTTGATTTTCCCAGCAGGTGAACTTTTTCACATGAGGAAGAAGGTAATAATGTTTTTCTCTAGTGCCGATGCAATAAATGACTATTTCTTTTAGCAAAGCAAATAGGTCACTGGGGTGTGTAGACCAAAACACCTGTGGCGTTCCACACTATCAGTTTTGAGAGTGTTTTTTCCGTACAAAAGTCTTAACACTGTCAGGAAAGTGGTTTTGCACAGGAACCCTCCTGAAAGTCATCCTTGATCCTCTCCCTAGCCCTTAGAAGCCACCACAACAAGGCTGTCTTGCTTTGAGGTTGTTAATGATTCCTTCTGGTGAAGGTCTAGTTGTTTCACAAACAAGTAAATCAGTTTTCAGCTCAACACGGGAACATCCATTACTGAGGGGGGGATCTTCCCCTCTGACAACTTCTCCCACTGCAGCTCTTTTCCTCTTGAAGATAACAATGCCATTGAACAGCAATAAATCTTTGCACTGGGAATACTTGGTGTGCTTGTCGGCGTGAGGGAGCAGAGCAGAGGAAGAGAAATGTCTGTGAAACCACAGCCTTGGGAGCTCAAAGTTTTATTCTCACTGATAAGCGAAAGGGTTTGAGACCATCTGAAAAATTCCATGTGATCCTTTATTTCCCATGGTCTTCTGTCTTTCAGCTAGAAATCAATTACGTAAAGGCTCTGTAGTGTGTCTGGCTGAGCTGCTTTTCCCCATCCCGCCCTCATGCTGCAGTACTGGGAGCTGGAGGGTGTTGATAACACACCCGTGCTATGACTGCCAGTGCTCACAGATTTCAGGGACTGGGTAAGGGTCTTTCTACCTGACTACGATTTGAACAATGTTGTAGTCTTTTGCTCATGGCTTTTTATGGTAGATGGTTTTAGTTATTTCATTACAAATGAAAGATGAGTGCAAAATTCTCTCATCTGATTTTTTTTTCCTCATTTCTTTTTATAAGCTCTGATTTGTTCTTACTTTTGTAGTTAAAAAAACCGACGTTTTACTGAGAAGTAGGACTTAAAATGATACTGTGCAATGTCAAATGCTTTGCTCTGTTGCCTTCCTGGATTATAAATAACACAGCAGCTTTCTCTTTCCTTTCCAATAGTACTGATTTGTGGTGGTCTTGTGATGAGGTGTGTGGCACTCTGCAAGTTTAAATGGTGCGAAGAATATCCTTCTTCTTCAGGGATGTGGAGTCAAAGGCTCTGGGTGTTCCACTCTTATACCTGTCCCAGGCAGCAGAAGGCTAACACATTTGTTTAGTTGTGACCTTAGGAACACTTTCCTATTTCTGTAGCCAATAGCCTGCCCAGTCAGACCTTTGTGGATCAGAGGAAGTTTTGTGCCAGAGGCAGGATAGGTGAGGCTGCGCTTTTATCCTGCGACTGCCCCAGCACTGCTTTACACAGCAGCAGGGCAGCCTGGGTGCCAAAGAGTTCCTGGGGGCCTGGGTGCAAAGCTAAAGTATCACCTTTGACTGGAAGCATCTGGGAAGCATCGGTGAGGCTTGCTTACCAGCAACCAGTCTTTGGATTAAATAGGATGCCACTACAAGGGGTTTGGCCACCCTGCTTCCTCCCACAAAGTACATAAGTAGGGGAGGATTTCTGTCCAGGAAAGGGCAGCCCTGCTCTGGTGTGTCACCTTGCCACAGTGGCAGAGGTGGACTCCTTCTGCAGTGATCCTCACCCTCCCTATCCCTGTGGGCAGATGGCACTGATCCTGCAGAGCTGTCTGCAGCATCCAAAGGGTCCCAGATGTTATCCTCCTCCTTGAGTCTCCAGCACTTCCTGATCTCCAAAAGTGGATTTGGGGCATATTTGTTTGCAGCGAGGTAAGGGATAAGCAGAGCAAAACCTTGGATTTCTATTGGGAAGTGCATGTTGGTCCTTGCTGTGGACAGGTTGCATGTCTCTGAAGTAGTCTTTTGACTGACACACCAGTAGGTTAAGGGGTTTGGTTTTCAACATTTTACTGCAGTCTCCCAGAGGAGGTTCCCTCAGATGTGGAAGTGGTTAAATGAGGCTTTGCAATATCAGGTACTAAGGGAAATATTGGTTTCTTTAAAATTGTTTTTTTTCCATGTGTCCCTGAAGGTCAGAAATTTGCCAGATGAAGGGGAATGGGACTGAAATAACTTGGTAAAGCACCCCTGGTGGAAAACTTTTTACTTGCCCCAGAATTCATGTGCCATTTTCATACCACCAAGTGTTGTGGACTCCTGCCAGGGAGGGTTTGGCTAATCTTTGCCTGTGACTTAGAACTGAGATCGGTTTGGAACACTTTTTTTTTCCCCCAGCCCCCCCTCCCCTTTTTTTTTTCTCTTTTCTTTTTCCCTTCTGAAAAATGAAGTGAAAGTTTATCAACCTATACAGTTAAATGAGAACTTGGCCAGCCAAATGAGGAAGTAAAACCTTCCTATAGAATGAGCTCTAACCTGCTCACTGAACTTGTTTGCTCTCAGTTGCCATAAAGCCTCTGAATATGGGCTGATTACTTCCTTGTGAGCCCAGTACTGCTCTGAATCCAGCTTCTGCCTTGCAAATGGTGGGACAACATTGCTGGGACACAGAAAGACCAGCTGTCAGGTAAGGTGCAGAACAAGTGGGGCTACCTGTACAGCTCGCTTTCTGGAGCATTTAGTTTCATTATT
>WUAM01000164.1:1169941-1188581 GCA_024336885.1 Actenoides hombroni | reverse complement strand
GTGACGATGAGCGTGTCGGGGTCCTTGTGCTATTTGGTGTGTGCGTGTGGTTTGTTTTTTTTGTATGGGGGGGGGGGGGGGGGGGGGGGGGGGGGGGGGGGGGGGGGGAAGAAAAAGGTGAATAATTTCTTAGTCATCAAAATAACTAATGACTGGTCTTGTTATTAAAAGTTAATGTGCCTCTCTAATATGTGAAAGTAAAATTTCCTGTTTTTCTGAAAACAGAGCAGCCCATCTTTCAGTGAAAGAACTCATAGAAGGGATGGTGGTTTGTAGTGCAGTTCTCAGGGGCAGAGGAGAAAGGAGAAGAGGCCCAGACCTAAGGTGTGAGGGGGAACACTATCATGACAGGGAGCTGTTGCTGTGCTCCTGGTGTTACTTGGCATGCACACCTCATTTAGGGAGGACCCAAACCTGCTCTGCCTTCACCAATGTCAGGTGTGTCTGGAGCTGTGTTCCCTCTGTCCATGCTCAGGCAGGATGGAGCTTTGGTGAGGTCTTTGAGGAGCCCCAGCTCCCTCTGAGTCAAGCTCATCCTTATTGTGGTTCTGTGGCCCGATGCTGCTTGAAAATGCACCTCTAGGGACCTGGTCCAGCTCTGTCTCTTTGCAAGCAAAGCAAAATGCTGGTGGAAGGACTAGGCAGAAATTATTCTTCAAAATCACTCAAGATGAGTAATTAGAATATAACCACTACTTTTTTTGAAAGTTTTTACAAAAATCTCAGATTATTATTTTCTAATCTTCCAAATCTGTCAAAATATAAAAAAGACAGAAGACCTTGACAGAAGTCTCAACTTTCGGTCAAAAGTTGGGGTTTTTTAATAGCTAAAATGTAAAGATTAAAGTAGAATTTTGGAAACATGACTAAAGCCATTCTCTGTGTGTGTGTGTAAGAGGGGACACAACACCACAGACAGAGAGGGATGCTTTTTAAGCTAGAACATAGGGTGGGCACACAATTACCTGTGAATAAACTTATCCTGGAAATGAGAAGACTTTGGGTCTCAAAGCAGCTTTCCAACAGGGTCTGCTGAGGTGAAAGGGGGGGAAAGTAGCAGGAGAAAATCTAAGTTTGAAAATGAGAGTCATAAAGTTTATAAATAGGGTTTCACAACCTGTTTGGGATAGCAAAAGCTGAACTCTGATGCACAAGTTCTCCACTTGTCATATGTTTTTATGCTGATTATAAGCAACCAACTGACCTGTTGGATTTGGGCACGCAACTGACTGTTTACTAACGTGTAAGCTAGTGATTTTATTATCCTTTAATAGTCTAAATAGATCACAAGGGTGATGTCACCATTGGCGGTGACCAAGCAGAAATGCAGCAGTTAATTTTGCAGAACTAGCATGTTGCTGGTGGTGGCTGATACTGCACCGTGTCAGCCCCAGGCAGCAACCCAGAGCTCAGTGTTTCCCATGAGTTGCACCAGCTCACCAAGCTGAAGGGTGTGCAGAAGGGCGAAGCCTTGCAAATGCCACCTCTACGTGCCAGGATACAATGTGTGCAGCTGTGGCTCATGGGCTGAGGGCTTCCTGCAATGGGTCTGGAGAAGTGACGTGGTGAGCAGCCTTCATCCTGCATGTGCTTCCGTGTGCCGCTGCTGCTGGGGCTGCAAGATGGACGTGGCCTCTGCACCCTCTGCAACTGGAAAGCTGTCTGGTGAAATTCTGCACTGAACCTACTTTCCAAGGAAGTCCAGGACAAACATACACACAACGACGGTGATGTGGGAAATTGCTCTGATATTAAAAAACCCCAAACACATCAGAATAGGTAGAAGTACAGGTTTATTAGCGACAGCTATTCAAATAGGTATTAAATATTTTCTTTTCAACCTAAGGACTAATAGCAACTAAAACTTCTCATTTACAAGAATTTATTAAAATAATCTAGACAGAAAACCAAATCAAGTAGCACACATTAAGCGTTTGGAACCATTGACAGCACACCTGGATGTGGGGTTTGCTACATTGCTAGCCCGACTGTGCTAGCTTCATATGTTCAGATACAGAGATACATTAATGTATTTCAGTTCAGAGGGTACTTATTTCAAGTCTGAGAAACCATTTCAGTAATGAAAAAGCTGACAAATACCTTTTAATCTTCAGTCCATGAATTAAAAACAAGTATTACATGTCAAAAACTGTTACACTTGCGGATTGCACTGTGAGGAGAAGCAGTCAAGACCACTGGCTAAAATAAGCAATGCTTTGGTTTAGATGGGAAAACACACATGGTAACTCCTTTCCTGTTATGTATATGAGATACTTAAGGTGTTGGGGTTTTTTTATTCTACTGATGCTATTTGTCACTTTCAACAGAGTGACAGATTTCTTCCACAGAAGAATACTTGAAAGTTCTAAGACTATGTAGAAAAGTAAAGGTCAAAGTTGTATGAGGTGGGGTTATAACTAATTATCAGGTTTTCCTGCTGAACTAATCAGTTTTAAATTAACTGAACCCAATGCAGGCTTCTTCCCTACAGCCCAGGGTGACTCTTAATGCCTTGGGGAGGAGCTGCACTGTCGCCAGCACCTCTGTGCCTTCCTCCAGTGGTTTATTTTGGCTTCTGAGCTTGTGGCATACCCACTGCTGGACAGGGAGTGCCCAGCAGGCTGGCAGCATGCAGGGCAGGCTGGGAAGGGCAGCCAGTGGGTACAATGTGGTTATTGCTCTGGGCTCATCATGTAGGCAGTTGTTTGGTTAGTTAATTCTGCATCATTTGCTGACCACAATTAGTGAAAGGAAGAGGGCCACCCTTGCATCCTGCATGTGCATAGACTAACCAGCCACAGTTTTCATCCAGGTAGCACCAATAATTGCAGAGATGTGGCAAGAGAAGCTTCTGTGCAAGCATGCCAACGGTGCTAGAAAATACTTGTCTTGATGGATGAGCAGTCAACCTTCTGTTGTCATGCTCGTTAGGCTGAAGCAGCTCTGGGTATGCCTGTGTGTGCTGCCAATCACCTTCACTTACTGGCTAGACCAGAAATGTAAATGGTGTAGTTCTGGGGAAGCTTGAAGTAGCTTTCTGCTGCTTCTGCACACTCATTTCTGTATTACCAGTTTCTCTTGGCAGTAAATATAAGTGAAATTGAAACCGCTTTTCAGATTGCCTGCTTTCAGCCACTGCCCTGACAGCTTTAAAAAAACAAGCTGCTTCTCTGAATATAAAAGTCCTCAATGAAACAGCAAATAACATGAAAGGAGTAAGTCAGGCATCATCGGAACAGATGAGTGACAGAATTTCATAAGGTATATCTGTGTAAACACAGATGAACACATACGAGGAAAGATAAAACCATTTAAAAAAAAAGTTCCGAGTTCCCAGCTACTTTGCAAACAACATTTCCTTAAATTACTTGATGAAATTTGCTATATGTGTTGCTATGGCATCTGAGCTCATCCAACAACATTGAACTGATTTTTATCTGTGGCTCACAAACCACGCTGAGCAAACTGAAAATCCCCGGTTACACCGTCCTTTGTATCATTTCCTGTGAGATAAGGTTGAAGAACACACGTATGCAGCGTGTCTGTGTACAGCCAAGCTTGCATAGCTTATGAAGTAGGATGACACCTGTCTGACATAACACCCAGAGAGTGACAAACATTGCATGGGACACTCCCGTGCTTTCATAAATAAGAGTGGACCAGAAAAACACTTCAATGCTGAGAGAAGACTGGGCAGTTTCTTCAGAGAGAAGAGAGATGATCGGAGAGTCTCTTTGCTGCGCACTAGGCAAATAACTGAGATTGTCCATTTTTCCTTAACGCCTGCGATTAGTTGTGTCTAATCTTTCCTTCCCTAAAGCTGATGCCTGTTGGACAAGGCTGGGAAGACAGGAGCACTGGGTTGAAAGGATCATAAATGCCTGCTAAAATGGCACTAGCCAGTTCACTTTCCAGCAAACCAGTACCACCACGCTGTGGAAAAGTTTCTGCGGCAGGAGTGGAAGTGCACCAGAGCAAGCTGGATTTTTTCTGCAAACTGGGCTATGGTAAGCAGGACATCTGCAAAGTGCTGGAGAACCTGGGTGAAGAGGCCCTGGAGGATGATGTGCTGAAAGAGCTGATTCGGATGGGGAGCAAACCTCAAGCTCTGGAGAGCCAGGCTCAGCCTTTCTCACTAAAACTTGTTGCCCGTGGCTCATGTAGCACTACATCAGGGTTGAAGCTGCTTGGAGAAGATGAAAGTGATTCTTCCAGTTACTTGAGACCCATTGTGATTGATGGCAGCAATGTTGCAATGAGGTAAGCTTGGTTTCCTAAAAGGGTTCTCTCTTCCTCTGAAGCTTTTGAATTTTAAAGCTTATGGCTAGAAGTAGTTTGTTGGTTTTTTTCTCCATGTGGGAGATGTATTTGATGTATAATGTATGAACCACCACTTGCTCCTGTTCTTTGGCTGAGGCACAGCTTGTAGGGACCTGCTGTCTCTATGCCCATAAATACGCATGCCAAATGCAATCACTGGCTCGCTCTGTATTTTGACCTTTCACAAGCCAACATCTATCTAACCACTGCTGTTTATGGCTGTATGATTTAGCAGCTCTCTCTCCCTCTTAGTTTCCCTTGCCTTTTCAAACGGGTACCCAGGATTTCTAAAGCTATATGCAGAAGTGTTTTCAGTAAAAAATGATGGATGGCACAGCCCAACTACCCTAAGAAAGAGAGGAAAGATGAGTGACTGTAGTTCATAGCAATATTACGGTTGTACTGTTTTGACTTGCAAGTAAGCCCCAACAATGTTCTTGGCTTGTATTTTGTTTGTTTGTTTGTTTTTGTTTGTTTTTTTGGCTTCATTTTTATGGAACTATCAAGGAATTGATAGTTGACTTGTACTGAATAGTCTCATTTCCTCCTTAATTAATGCTATTTCTGGGAAATGCCAGAGCAACCCATCCTGGCCAATTGCATTTCTGAAGCAGTGTCCTGCCCCTGTGAAAGCACTCTTACTGATGGGAAGCCTGGCATGTCCATGTCAATGGAAAGTCCAAAGACAGCAATGGGTTGACGCCTGTTTACCCAAGCAATACAAACAGCCAGAGGCCCTGGCAGTGGAGAGTCCAGGATGCACTGGCTAGCCAATGCTTTTCCCCTGTCCATTCAGCAGGGCCAACCCCTCCCTGCATGGTGGGACAAGGCAGAGGAGGGTTTCCTCCTCTGCTTTGGTGTGAGTTGAAATGAGACCACATGCCTTTTGGTTAGGTGGCAAAGTGGACAAACACATCCAGAGCAACTGGAGACTAAGCGAATCATGCCATCTTCTGGATGAAGGGAGAAATCCCATCTGAAAGTGAGGGGTTTCTCGATCAGGACAGCTCGTGAGTGAGAAATACACAACAGAGCACAATCACTTAGCCTTGGCTGGGCCATGAGCTTGATAGCCAGGTTAACACCTGGATCTTCTGCTCCCATTTCTATTTTCAGTCTAGAACCTCCTTAGAGTGTCCGTCTTGCCTCTCTGCAAAAGAAATGAGCACCCATTCAGGCAGAGCAGATGAGTTGAGCACCTTGCATTGTTTTAGGGGCAATACCAGCCCAACTGGCCATGTGCTCCATTTTCCTGGCACAACCTTGTTGTCCTCATGAATTTACCAGGCCTGGTTTAGAGCAGGTAGAGGTGGACAAGGCAGAGAACTGCATTGTTTCCGAGATGGCAGAAGATGTACCCTTGCCACCGAGCAGGAGGCCCAGCGTAGGTTGGTGGCTAATGAGATATGCATGTTTTGAGCTTGTGGTACTCTAGGAAAGTTCTGCAATCATCCTGCTGCACCAGCCTGTGCATGGGAGCTTGCTAGACAGAGTATTGAAAACAAACGTCATTATAGGTATGTGCAGCAGATGGCTTGAGCTAGCAAGTCGCATTGCTTTCCTAGACTGCATACCCACCTAAATGGGTTTTCAAGAAGCCACATGTGCTTCTAGCATGTAAAATCTAAATCTTTCTGAGGAATAATTTCCAAAATGTGAATCTGAGAGATGTTTGCCTGCTAGATTATTGAAGGCTAGTGTTCTGCTGTAGGTTCATCATCTTTCACCTGAAAGGAATTAGAGGAATGTGAAATACTTTTGCATTTCAGAAAGGCAAAGGTTTTACAGCTCTTCTCAGACATCCCCAATCTTTGTCTTGATAAAGACTATTTAACTTACCAGCTCTCTCCTTACTGAACCAATGTGCTCTGGAAGGAACTGCTTTCCTCTCTTGGATGTCTTTCAAAGTGGTGCTGAATGGCATTTACTTTGGCTAATGGCACAGGCTTGGTGAGTGCTTTTGGTATCCTCATTTTAATTTTTCTGGCTTGCTGCTGTCATACTGAGAAGGGCTGTTTGCACAGGTCAGGGAAAAACAAATGTTAGGCTTCCTTGATGGGAAAACTTCACCATCAACACCAACAACCATAGAAGTGCAGAAGTAGCAGTTTAGGGCTGAAGCTGTCAAAAAGTTGAAGTTTGGAAAGGTAGTTGCCTGTGTAGAGAAAAATATCTCAAGCATTTGTATTTCTGTCTTAGGACTGGTGTTTCTGGAGCATTTCAGAATTGGCATTGAGGGCCCATTGTGGTGTGCAAGGTTTTGAAAGAGAGGTATATGCCACAGGGTAATAAAGCAAGCGAGCTGGCAGTCTCTGATCATCAATCAGCCTACCCATAGAAACTGAAGGGAAAATAACCCTGCCTTCAGCCAGTCTCACTAGTCAAGCGTCTCAGTACGCTTTGAATTTCCATCAGACACAATCAGAAATGTATCCGTCTGCCAGCTGATACATGGGAAGCAGACAGGATGGTTTAGCAAGGCTGGTGGAAAAGATAAATGTGTCAGTGTGAAGAGGGAACTGTCATAACCCTATTCACTGCACACTGAAGGGGCTATCTAGTCTAGTGCTTGCACTTAGTTTTTAAGCTGTGATAGGTACAGAGGTCTTTTCCTAGGCCAGCAGAGTCCTGTGTTAGGCTCTCTCCCTTCTGCCAAAGCTGCGGATGATTTTTATGTCATGACCAGGTTGGAGATGGGGCCATTTGCAGTTTTCAGCGTGAGCTGTTTTGACTAAACTTCTTCTCAAAGGGGTTGGAATTGCACAATTTAAAATGGAATCGCTGCATGCTAATTATGGATTAATTGCTGGAGTCACAGCAAGGCCAAATTGCTGCTTCAGTTTCTAAGAAATGGGCCCTGCTGATCCGTGATCCAATGTACCCTGGTGCTGGCAGGAGGGAGAGAGCTGTGACTGAGTTATGACAGATCACGGGCTACCAAGGTGAGTGGGAAAGGTGATTGACAGGAGCCAATCTATTGACGGGCAGCACAAATCCACCACACAGGGAGAATGTAAAGTTTTAAAGCCCTTGTTCTGTTGCACAGCAGACATCGGTGCGCAGTTGTGTCCACACTGCAGTGTACCACATATGTACATACTATTCCAGATACACCTTCCCCAGGCTGGGCTCTAGCAATGTGACAGCAACTGGATTAAGTGATAATGCTGAGAAACAATTCCAGGTGCCTCTTCTCACTTGTTCTGTCCGGCCTTTTGGCCAAATCACTTCTGCTTGAGTGCTTTACCTGCTGCATTGAGAACTGCTTTCCTAAGGCTGACATATATATATATGTGTGTGTGTTCAATGTTAAAGCAGGCTGTTGCTGAACTTTGAAGTGTGGCATTAAAGATGTACCTAGATTTTCTATTAAAGGCAACTATCTGAAAAAGTCACCGGAACTTCCAATCTGCTTGTCCAGGTGACTTTATACCTATTCTGAATGAACCCTATCCTTTAAAACAAAAAAACCCCAAACCCTAGCTGTTCTAGAATAGAGACTAGATGTGTCAAGTACTTCAAATGATTTATTATTGGTGAACGTGGTTTAAGACTTTTTATTGCTTGAGTATCTATTAATAAACAACCAGGTTTCTTCCTCCAAATTATACTATTTTTCATTTGTGGTCACCATTTCAGCACTGGAACTTCTACTGGGTGTAAAAATAGAGCTTTGGTTATGAGGCTGATGTAGGCAGAACCTAGAGATGAATTCCTTGGGGATAGTGGGGGGAGAGGCATTTAAGACTGCCACACGATCCTCTACTGGTCTGTCACAGCTGGTAGGTGTAATAACAGAAAAAGTCATTTATAAGTATGTTTTGCAGAGGTGAAAGCCCGAGTGAGACTGTGGTGATATTATCCAGAAAGCTCAAAGTACAAGGTTTCTGTAGACACTGTGAAGGTGTTTAGGACTTTGTGTAGAGTTTATTTTTGTTTCCTTGTGCAGAGGTAGTTAACAAATCACCTTCCTTTACACGTGCACTGCACTGTAGTGAAATTTTAGACAAGCAAATGAGAAGCAGTAAGAATTTTCAATAGTGGGGTAGAAACTTAGGAAATATATCACTCCTAATTGTTTTTCTTGGGGTTCTTTTCTGTGTCCTGCTCTGAATACTGATAATTCTTCAGAGCCCACCCTGCCTGCATTCCTCTACAGCACCTGTCCTAGGGCTTTCCTACCTCTCTATGCAATAAAGACAAATATCCACCAGCTAGGGCAAGTTAAAGATGGGACTGAGGTGCCTGTGGCAATGTCCATTGAGGTCTTGTCCTTTTTTTTTAGTGTCCTGAGTTAGGTTCTCTGTATTTCTCATCCTGCCTCTTATAGGGTTCCTCCCCCCATAGTTTGACTCCTGTTTCCAAATTAGATCAGCAGGTGAATGGCACTTCAAACATTAAGGACTCTAATGTCATTGTTACCACAGAAGAAAATTCCCACATTTTGTTTCTCATAGGAGAACCTCATGGGTTTCTGGTTGTGCTGGAAGAAATTCTCACTCCTAAAACCATTATCAGACAAGTCACATGAAGGGTCTGACACAGCCTAGGATCTTGCTCGTATTTTAGGACCCAAGTCAGTCCAGGTCCAGATGGAAACAAGAGGCTTGGGTATCAGAGAGGACATGGAAATGGGGGATAGGATATCTCTGGTTTTAAGTATCCAAACTTCTCCAAATACCTCCAAATAAATAAGTTTCCGGTTCTACTGGAGGAGGTGTTTGGATCTGTCCAACCAGGACATGCTACCAGGTTGTTTTCTTGGAAACTGGCAAACAACACAAAACCTGTTTATTTTGCCTTTTCGTTACTGGCTCAGATGAAGAGATCTCTAAGCTTTTTGAAAGCTTTGCTTCACCATCCTCCTCCTCTTCTTTCATAGCCATGGAAACAAAGAAGTATTCTCCTGCTGGGGGATCCAGCTGGCAGTGGATTGGTTTCGAGAGAGGGGGCACACGTACATCAAGGTTTTTGTCCCGCTCTGGAGAAAGGAACCCCCTCGACCAGACAGTCCCATTGCAGGTGGGTCACTGACCTGGGCATAATTTGGCATCCATTAGATGCAGCTTGGCGACAGGGGGTGTGAAGAGTCCAGTACAGTTTTGTCCTGTACAGACAAGCACAGTACAAGTTGGATATCAGGCTTCCCTTATTTAAGTTAGTCATTAATTTCTTGCAGCAAACTCCTGGCTAGCAGCTAAAACTGCTTACAAGGCTTTGTTGCACTGCTTTGAGCCTTCTGCTTTACAAGCACAAGTTGCTGCCAGATGGGATAAGGAAGGAGTTTGCCAGCTTGCAACGCGTTTGCAGAGCTTTTAAGGTCAGCCAGGAGTCAATGACAACATGACACACATTATCTAGAATTACCTGAAACATTCACTACCTGCAAGACTGTTTTATCCTGTTACCCTGATACAGGAGCTACACGGGTTCCTCCTCTGTAAGAAGGAAATACGTCAGCTGAAGTTTGGGGAGGGTGGCAAGATTCAGTTTGTATGGAAATAGATCTGCTGAATTTGTACCAGCAACTGGGTATCTGCTGCTGAGGTGGCTGGGGATCAGCCTTCCTGCAGAGCAGGAATAACAAGAAGTCAGGGTTGTCCTCCAGAGCAGCAGCAGAAGTGTTTTTATTCATTTATTTTATCAGACGCATTTCATCTCCAAGTAAAGCTCGTATCAAAACTAGTTAAGAGTTTTCTAACATCTAATGGTGTACAAAGGGCACCACAGACACCTCGGTGTGCCTCTGGTGTAGAATTCAAACCAGGGTTTTCCTTACAGTTAAGACTTAAAAATCAAAAAAGGGTGTCTCAAATTTTATAAGTAGATGCTCTTATAAAAGACCTAATTATCAAGTTGTCAGATAACCACCAGGTATCTGTGCATCTGAAAAACACTCCACTGTAAGTTGCCTAAAGCACTGAAACATCTTTAGATTCCTGCAGGTTTCTAGCACATGGTTGAGACCTGGTCATTATTAATTAATTGGTTTCTCCTTTCTTTTTTTCTTTTTTTTTTTTTTTTCCCTTTTATTTCTGCCACCAGATCAGCATATTCTTGAAGAACTTGAAAAGCAATCGATCCTTGTGTATACCCCATCCCGGAAGGTGAAAGGCAAGAGGGTGGTTTGCTACGATGATCGCTATATAGTGAAAGTTGCTTATGAGAAAGATGGAGTCATTGTTTCCAATGACCATTACCGGGATCTCCAGAATGAAAACCCTGAGTGGAAATGGTTTATTGAGCAGCGACTACTCATGTACTCTTTTGTCAGTAACAGGTAAGATACAGCTGTTGTTAAACAGTCTTGAATTCCAACAGTATGGGACAAGTTAGCTCCAGTATCAGTGCACCTCCCACCAGGAGCAGAGTATACAAGCCTTTTTCTGAAAGGAATTTAGCAGAAATTTCTTATCTCTCTTCTTTAATTCTTGTTCCCTCAGCTTTGGTCTTAAACCTTCCCACCCCGATGTCACTGTTCAATGGAATTCTCTATTTGAACAACAGCATTAGTGATCAGCTTTGCTTCTCTCCAATCCAAACTGGGATGTTAAACCACGTCTTGGTGTCTTTTAATTTCTGTTTCCTATAAGAAACAGAGGAGGCTGGCTAGCTGGTGGTATTTTTAATTCCCCTACAAGGCAGAACACCACTTTTTCTTATGTTTTTGTAATCATAACTTCTTCTAGAAGAAGAGAGATGAGAATCTGGTCTCTCTGGCCCTTAACCATCCCCACGGGGAAAAGTTTTCATTAAGGTACTTGCACTGTGTCTGCAAGGCTGAGCTGTATGATCCTCAGTCTATATGTACGAACCTTGTCTGAGTTTCCTAGCAGCAAAGGTGTTCAACAGTCATCAGTTTGGCTGGGAAAATGGACTCGGAGACATCCAGTGTGCACAAACGAGTACGAGTGGAGAAACTGCCTCGGACAGCAGCACTCTCTGTGGGTCAGGCCGGAGACTTGGCTCTGCCACCAAAAACGTTGGGTGGGAGTCCTTGGCACTGGGTTTCAGTTTCCCTGTAACGTTGTTCACAGAAATGCAGTTGCTGGACATCAGCACACTTTATTTCTCAAAGTGTCAGTCCATTATCTCCAACTACCACCAGGCTTCTTCCCTAGTTACTGGTGGGTTACAAATACTTATTTGGTATTTCCCTTCCTATTTCATAGGGGTTGCCAGACTTTTTCAGAACACTTCCTTCAGAAGGTCTAGCTGTTACTGTGAAGCTCAGCTGAATATTTTCAGCAGAACTTTCTTGCACAGCTTTGGGAACTTCTCTAAAACCACAGCCTGAACTTGGAGGTTTCAGTCCCATTATGTGGGTAACCAAATTCCCTCTGTGCCTTCCTTCCTCCTCCTTTCATCTGACAGAGAGTTGTTCCATGGGTAGATTTAGTGCAGAGGCATTTAAAAGCAAGTCCAGAGATGCTAGTTAGTTTTCTTCCTGAGGCATTCCATTCAGGTACAGCATAGAAGAGTAAATAGTTTTTATCTGAGCCGTTAGCAGGCCTTGTAGCAGGAAGCCTCTACTGAACCCTGGGCCTATTTATCACACCATGATGCATGATCAGCAGTAGCGCTGAATTAACTGCTGCCTTCTTAATCCTCATTCTCCTACAAGTACTTAATGAGAGAAAGGTGAGTTTGCTGTGGAAGGGAGCTGATGGCAAGAATTGCAGTGCTGGCACCACAGAATGGTTTGCTGCTGCTGCAGATAAAAAGTAAGGAATGCTAGTGCAGCTGGGGCTGCTGGCTGGCCAGAGCTATGCTGAGCTGCTGTGCCTTTCCAATTGGTTTATGTTATTAGGAAAGAACACAAAGCTGAAGCACTGTTGTCTTGGCAGTAGGAGGGCTCTGTACCTAGTAATGCAGCCTGACTTCTGGAGGCCAGGTCACAAAACGATGACAGCATTTTCTACCCTAAGCTTGTGCCACAAGCTGTGATGGCACTTCAGCTCCAAAAATTTGAGGTATTTTTGTTATCCCTGTGCCTTTTTCCTTTTTTCAGGTTTATGCCTCCTGATGATCCGTTAGGCCGACACGGACCCACTCTTAATAACTTCCTCAGCAAAAAGCCAGTGCTTCCTGAACCAAAGTGGCAGCCTTGTCCCTATGGTAGGTTTCTCTCCGTGCTGTGAACTGCCACCTCTGCTTCTTTCCTTGCTTTCCAGTGGCACTTTCCTTTGGCTAAGGGCAAGCGCCATTGCCACGTGCTGTTCTGCTTTGTGTGGTAGGGACTTGGGTCAGGGCTGCTTGAACATGATAGTTCTTTCCTCTTCTGCTTAAGTGGCTTCAGCCTCAGCAACAGCAGCAGCTGCTTCTCACTCCTCCATCCTTGTCTGCACACAGCACCCAAACTAGGCACTGTGGTCATGCTGACTCTCCCAGTCTGCACAGACTTTTCACTTTGCAGAGTGGACTTACACAGTAGCTCTTGGGAAAGGCCACCCAAACACTCCCCACCTCTCCCCTTCCAACAGCTTTCTAGTACTGTACAGGTTTCTCAGAGGTAAACCCCTATACCATTTTTAACAGCAACCCTTTTAGCAGCAGGTCCCCAGCCCACTGAGTGCAGCAACTGGAACATAAATGAATTTCAGACACTTCCAAAGTAGCAGAAGCTTGCTTTCAGTGCTGCTTCACCACGCAGTATTAGGCCAGCAATATTTAAATCTAGGGTCAAAAGTACTGAATTGGAAAACAACACTTCCCCTCTTTGCTGTTTGTGCTCACCATGACCCTGCAAATGCACAGTGCTGGGGAGAAGTGGTGCGTGTGTTAATCAGGGTAGATGCTAACGACAACCTCCCGTTTGCTTTTTTTTTTTTATTCTTTCAGGTAAAAAATGCACCTATGGCAATAAATGCAAATTCTACCACCCGGAGAGGCCGCATCAAGCTCAGCTTTCAGTCGCTGATGAACTCAGGGCCAAAACAAAGGTCCCATTAAGCCTGGGGAAAGAGAAGTGTACTCGTTTGCCATACAGGACTGGAGGAGCTCTTGCACCCCGTGATGCCTGCACAGACATGCTGCGAGAAGCCAGTAGCTGCCCAGGGGCTTCTTGCTACCCAGGGTGGTCCCAAGGGAGCTGTCCTGAGCAGCTGCCCAGTGCCTGGGCTGGTGGCCCTGGTTCATATCTAGGGCTGGACCAAGGCTTGCTAAAGCCAGAGCCACTGCCAGACCTGCTGCTCCTGGAGAAGACGGCAGCACTATCCCTCGGTGACGACACCTATGGCAATAATTGGTCCACAGATGCCTCTCATGACAGAGAGGTGATGGACAGCCCTCATCACTGCAATGACCTCAGGCACAACTCGTACACATTTCCTCCTGTCCATAGCTTGGACCACACCTGCTTACGGGGATGCCCTTCCCAGCAAATGGTGCTGTCTCCTGCACAGGGCAGGATGTGCCCAGCCCACAGCTGGCCTCAGGAGTGTTGTGGCCTGCACAGGCCAGGTCAGAGGAGCCGCTATGTGCGTGATGGTGCTCAGCTCAAACAGGCCCTGGAGACTCAGCACCGTGTTTTGCCACAGTCCGCAGAGCTTTCCCCTGACCTGCTTCATGTGTACTGCGAGCAGCAGCAGCGCTGCTTCCCCAGCCGGCCCCCACAGCAGCCCTTTCTGTTAGACTCCAGCAGCAGCCAGGGCTTCTTCCAGAAACCCCGTGCTTACCCTGATGCCTCTTACAGTGACTACTGGGCTACCCCAGCTGCAAGGCCACCTTCTGCCCAGCGAGCAAACATACACAGGGAGCTGTGCTCCCTTTTCCCTTACAGCGAGGTGAACCACATCATGGCATTGTACCCCGACATCAAGGATATCACCAGCTTGACTTTACTGATTCAAAGGCACAGAAACTTGTGAAGCCTCCAGACCAAACCTTTCCCAACAAGAACAATTGCTGAGGCAAAAAGATGCTACTCTGAGTCTTAAATGTTATGAGTGGGCTTTATAGCGAGGGTTATAGATGTTCCAGGAGCACAAGTCTAAGCATCAACCAACTGTGTTGCATAGGTCATCAAGTCAAGGCAAGGGCTGCCCTTCAGTGGGGTGGGGGGTCTTATTTACCTGCCATGGAAGTGAACCTCACTGGAAACTGGGTTCAGTATGGCATAGCTCTTCATTAATGTCTTGAAACACTAGACAGGGTTTTAAAGCCCTAACCTGTTGTTCAATTATCATAAAAGAACCATTCTCTGTGGGCCCCACTGAAGGGCTCTCTATGGACCTTCCATGACTGCTTGTTCAGATAGCTTAACAAGTAATTTGGCCTATTTCCCCTAACAGAGAGCTGTGCTCTCTGCTAGGAAGCGTCTTTGGATTCACACTATTGTCTGATACATGCCCAGCCCTCTGTTATTGAAGATAGCTGCAGGTATATTTTCAGGGATCATACACAATGTAAGTAAGTCAAATCAGAGAAGTCATCTTCAATGTACATCCTGGTGTGGACTGAGGGCTTGAGGTTGTTCTTTCAAAAAAGAAACCCAGGTGATGCCAAAGTTAAAAAAAACCCAAACAAACAACCGACCAACAGCAAGCTTTAAAGTGTTTCTGTTGTATCGAACAAGAAAACTATTGTGAACCATTACCAAAGGTGGTCTCATAATGTGATTATATATCTGCTTTATGATTACAAACATTTAAACTGTTCTGTTGGGACATGTTTGATTTTCAGTAAGCTGTAAAGCTGCTAATCTGTGTATTATTCCACTGAGTTCCTCAGGTTATATTTCAAATATTAAGGTTGATCCTGAAGGTTTTTGGAATTATACCAAAGTTTAAGTATGTCAGTATGACATGTTTTAAAAATGCTTTAGCACATTACAAAATGGACATCTAGAACACTTTGTTCTGAATAGTATTGTCTATTTTCTTTACTTTTATTTTCCAATTTGTTTTTCTATTCCTCTTGGCATTGATGCTTCATCAAGCCCAACATTCAGATGGGATTTACAAACTCTCAGTGTAGTATCTCTTCCAGATTCTTCTCTGAAGTACAACCGGTGATGCTGGTCCCAGGGAGGGATTAAACATGACCTGACTGGGAGCTCTGAAATCTCTCGCTCTTGAGAAGGTGACTGAGGAGTAGTAATTCACTTTTAGTGACATTATCGCATGATGCATTTGTTTTAAAGTGGTGGTGGTTTGATTGTTTCCCTCTGGAAACCACCAGCAGGGTTTGGTTCATCTTCAGGAAATAAGCACACTGTATCAGTTCAGTGTTTTACGGCCACATTGTTGGCCCTGAGAAATGCTAATGTGGAGTTTGGAGGTAGGATATACACACAGTAATGGAAGAGAGTATAACCATACACATCAAAATTTGGTTTTACGTTTGGAATGTACATTACATATTTCAATAGAGAAAGCATTTAAAATCTATAGGAAAATGGGCATGCTGCCTTTATAAAGCGTCCGTGGCTTGCTGGAGACATGTATAAGCTTTTGTCCTTTTCTTTTGAGGCTGCACAGGAATGTGGGGGTTGTTCAAAACCCTGTCTTGATGTTTAATAACTTATTTTTCTTTCATTTCTGTCTTACTTACCAGGGACTCAATCAGCAATGTGCATTCTACTGAGAAAGTGTCTGAGAAAATAAATCAGACTTTGGTACTAAACAGAACTTGATTTCTCTTGGCTCTTTTGCTCATCAGTGGGTTTTTTCTCACGGAGCTTTTGTCTGAAGGGCAGCTCAGCAGCAGTGCTGTGTCACTGCCTGCTTGAGAGGAACTCTGCTGTTGGCTGAGAGCCCACGGAAAGCACAGACTGTTTTGTTATTTCACTGCAACATAAGCATCTGGGACTCAGGAGTTTCTGCTGCAGAGCCTTTTACATTTTCCAAGACAGAAAGATTTCTTTTTGGCTTTGTCGGGTCCTGGGGTAAGGAGAGGGAGCTGCTAACAGAGAGGAGGCGGCAGTTTTTGCACAGACAGGGTAGGAGGCTGTTGCTATTTGGTATCTCTGCTGAGACGCATTGCAGTCCAGGTCTCGCTGCCAAGTTGAAAATTAATCCATAAATCCCAACAGGCTCAGAAAGCCCTTGATGTTCTTTGCTTTTTGGTTGTCAAGACTCTTTTAGAAGAAGCTGGAAGCAGCAGGAGCAATCCTCCCAGAGACTGGCTGCTTTCCTAAGGAAAATGAACTTAGCAACTCCGTAAATCTTAACATTAAAAAACCAACAAATACCAAACCCACCAAATAAACAAAAAAAAAACCCCAAACAACTTACACAAGAGAATCCCCTTCCATTCTTTACTTCCCTCCTTTCCCAAAGATTTAGGAAGCCGTAGACACCATCCTTTTATGAGGGGCTAAGGAACCTGGTTGGAGGCAGGTACTTTACATACATGTCTCTAAGATAACAATTCAGATATTATCTTCCACCTTCTGCAGAGGCTTTCCCCAAGCCAGGAATATCTTCTCAATTTCACTTCTGGAGTTGTAACTCATTCACTCTGCTAACCTGCTTCTCTGCCTCAGGGTATGTCTGCTCTGCATTCACTCACATATATACAAGACCACTGTAGTATTTGCTTCCTATGAGCTGGTGGGACTGGGATGCTTTGAACTCTTGAGAAGAGCAGTTTAATATTACAGCACCACTTACTTTTAGCATTATTAAGAAAACACTATGACTTGCAATTGATAATGAAGGGATTTTTTTTACAGCATTTAACCACATCCTTTCTCTACCCTGAGTTGGGCTCACTGCCTTTGACGTCTTGCAGCAGACTCAGAGGAACTCTTTAGTATGATGTACTAATGTGCTGACTTGGCAAGTGCAATCGAAATGGACTTACAAATGCAGCAAAGCTGTGAGCACAGCAATGTGTGGGGACAGCACACGCAAGGCAGCAAGCCAGAAAGTTAGGACAATGCACACAGAGCTGGCAGGGCTTCGAACACAGTAAGGAAATTAGACAACGTGCCTCTGATGATGAGTGGTGGCATCGGAATCACTTGCTGTAACTGCACTGCTAGCTGCTTCTCTCAGGCTTTCCCTAAGTCAAACAATTTCCTCAGCTTCCCTAACTTTTATACTTTTTTTTTTTCTTCCCATTCTCATTGAGCTCAGGACTTGAGGGAGTTACTAGTACTACTGGTTTCATACAGAAAACAAATGGGCATTGGGACACAGAATGGCAGAACTAGAACATAAACTAGAAGCAGGCAGCAAACCATAGATGGTATAAAACTCAGTCAAACTGGGAAAAGGGAAATAAATTTTCTTGTAGGAGACCACAAAGATTTTAAATAAAATTAAAGAAGAGTGGAGCTGGTAGAAGCAAGTAACATACGTTACATATGGTATAATAAACCTTGGAAAGGTTCTGCTGTGCAAAGTAAGATTGGAACGGGTGGTTTCCATCCATCTGCACACTTGCACTACTGAGCAAAGCAGGGTCTAGGTGTCTTGTGACTGTGAGCTTGCTGGATTTCATATCCATAATTTATTATCTGCAGAAACTCCAAACAACCGAGGACACCACAAAATAAATAGTGGTATCAACTATAATAACTGAATTAACTACTTGGTATGATTTCGTTTCCACATTAGGCCTAGTTTTACTACAGGAGTAACATTCTCCTCTCATTGTCAGCAGAAGAGCTGCAGAGACGTGAGGACTGCCTAACATAAGGGCTAAAGAGAAACCAACACTTGCTGGGGGGGAGGTGGGGTGGGGCGTAGCAGAAGAAGTGCAGGAGAAGATAATGGCTTTTAACACTTGAAATGGTAAATGGCAAAATACACTTCATAAATAAAACTGCATTCTGCAGCTCCAGGGAGACCGAGAGCGTAAATGCTACGATAGCGTGGCAAAGGCTGCAGTCCAACCCATCACTGCTCAAAAGCAGTGCTAGAGACATTTTTAGCAAGGAAGCAAACTTGAGTATGATTTGTTACTGCCAAAAAATACACAGTCATTGGCAGACAATTATAAAAGTTACTCAAAACTATCATCGGAATGAGAAATACTGAGCTCTCCCCACAGGAGGTCCTGTTAGGAAGAGACTGAAGGGAATACAGAAGCTTGTAAAAATGTTATTTCCAGCAGGGAAACATTCTCAGAGAAGGAAGAACTTCAGCATCTGAATATTCTTTTGCTCATACTGTAATATATGACATGTGATGGATTTGGAGGCCTGGTTTCATTTAGAGAAGCAGATGGAAGATCTTTAAACCTTTACAGCATCTTTCTTAGGTTACACACATCATACTTTAACTCTGCAGAAGAGGCGGGGGGGGGGGGGGGGAAAATTTAAATGAAACAAAAAAAAAAAAATTTGTGAAAAAGAAGGAGAGAATATCAC
>WUAM01000164.1:1133786-1169841 GCA_024336885.1 Actenoides hombroni | reverse complement strand
CATATGCATTAGAAGAGAAGAGCGCGTGATAGCATGATATGTATGCTGCACGTGTGATGATAAACAAACGGGTGATTAGAGCGGGAGAAGGGGGGGGGGGGGGGGGTGGGGGGAAGATTAATCTGAAGTCAAAATAACAATATTATGGAAAAAAGAGGCAGAGAATCCCAGTTCTAGATGAGTAGAAAAGTAGAAAAAATACTCTCTAGCGGTTATTTCTATTCATCATCTATGATATTAATATGCAACTGGGGATGGTATTTGGGAGACACTCATTTCGGTCAGTCTTTGCACTTTGCTCTTCGATGTGCTAATGGTTGTATTTGTCCAAGGGAGCTGAAGTAAAGCTGTTTGAAAGAAAAAGTATGACCAGCCAAGTGGAATGCCTCTAGGAAACATCCAGCAATTGACATCTGTAAGACATGCACCGATAATATATTCTTTAAAAACCACGACGGCCAAGTCCACCACAAGGTGTCAATGTGGCAGCACTGGAGAGAGGATGTGCTGCTCCAGGGCTGACTTTGACAAGCCGGCCCAGTCCACTCGCATAACTCCCCTCAGCAGGGTCTGCCTGCACTTTGGCCGTAGGTTGAACAGAACCGACACGACACCAGTGCATCAGAAGGCTATGCGGTGGAGTTTCAGGTCTGTTCTGCACGGAGACAGCTTTGCCTGGGACTCTTGACCAGAGCGGCTCCTGCAGATTGAAAGAAATTCACGGACCTGCAGGGAAGGCTTGGTCCCAGCGGTTGAACTGATTCTACTGCCTTCTGCTAGCTGCTGGCTGCTCCATACAGGGGGTTGAAACTTACTGCACTGTTAAGCACTAGCACTGCATCTTAATTTCAGTGTGTGTTTTACGTTTAAGCATCCCTAGAAGTGCACATGGCAGCTCTGATGGTCTTAGATGCTGCAGCACCCTGTCAGACCATAGAGCAGTGAGAGTCAAATGCAGGATCACTTCAATTATAGGTTTCATAAAGGGAGGCATTTTACAAAATCGACCCTTTATTCCATCTTTTTATTCTCTTCTCACCTGTGGTTCAAGCTACAGTTGACCTGATATTGGCAGCTCAGGATTTATCTTGGCTGGGGCCCAGGTGCTGCTGCCAGGCTTCCCTTTCAGGGCAGCGGCCCTAGGAAAGTCACTCGGGGTTAAGTTTAGAGTTCCAGGTTGGCACATTCTTAATGCAAGCCAAAAATAAGTGTGAATGGGGATCAATTTTATGAATCTGCTGAGCTGCCAATTATATTTTAAAGCTGAAATCTGAAACTAGGTTTGCCAGTTGGGTATCACGGCCAACTCTTAGACAGAAATTAATTGGAAAAAACACTTTCTCTTTGATGCCAGAGAGCACTGTCTTACAAAACTTTATCTCTATAAAGTCTTTCCAGGTATACTTTGGACAACATTGGTCAGTATGAACACAAGGGATTTTAACTAAGTTTATCAGATTGTATATGGGTCAATCAAGATTTAGGCAGATATACAAGAAGTATCCCAGGCACGCAACTGTAAGGCAGCATTAAGGGGGGGAAGGGTAAAAGCTCCTTCCAAAGCATTTCAAAATACCACAATTTTCCACTACATTACTTTTACACTTTCTTCCCTTGCATTTCTGGGGAGTGGGGTCACCACAGCTGAACAACTGCCCAAGGCCTGGTAGCTGGGTTGTGCACCCACATCTCTGTTAAGAATGAAAACAAAATTCTCTGCTAGCCAGGCTGGATGTGCGATACAGCAGATACAGGCTTCAAGTCACGGTTATCTGAAACCTGCTTGCAGCCTTGTTTCTAAGCTTCTTGCCAGAGGCATAAATAACCCCCTTGGGTCCAGCTATCTCATCACCGATATAGCAGGAACGCTGGCTTGAAGACAGGGTTGCCTGAACCTCCCAGTGGCATAGGCCAGCATGATTCCCAATGCTGTGCCATCCTCACTTTGAATTTTTCAGGCCTGCTTTAAATACTACATCTGTGGTGCCCAGCTCTTGGCTTTCAGGGCTCAAAATGTAGTTTTTTCACGTTCCGGAGAATGCAGTTTGCTCCATTTGCATCACAGCCATTGGTAATAATATTACAAAAGTTACACACACTTTCTAGACCCCATTGTACATACAAGAACCTGTAAAAACAAAAAACACCTCCCCATCCTTCTTGCACAACTTCCAAAGCAAATTAACTGGAGGACATTAACAATGTTACAATGGGTCTATGTTACATAGCACTGATACAGAACTGGGACCCTAAGGGACCCACACCCCAGGCTGTGTGCAGGGTTTTGCAGGCACATCCCCAGGCTGCCTGGAAATGCTACTCTTCAGTATACGGCATGCAACGTGCTTGGTAATCCGTGCTCAAAGTTGCACACAGATGAAAGCAAAGGTCCCCACAGGGTAGCCTTGACACGATTCTGAACATGGCAGGAAACACCAGCTCCTCTCCTGCCTGCCTAGGGACCTGACAGCTCTATAGGGGGTTAAGAGTACAGTAAAGCTTTGCCAGTTCAGGGTTGACTCAGCAGCTCATGTGCATTATATCAAGCCCTGCACCATCAAACACACTAGCAGGAAAGTCACGAGAGAACACAAAAATACCTGGTTTAGGAGCTCCCCGTGCCTGTACCATGGTTGAACCTCTCACAACACTGCAGCAGGCTTACCTGCTGCAGTCTGAAATGGGCTAAAAAACCAAGGAAAGCAAACTCCCATCAACACGGATATCAGAGGCTGATGAAAAAACATCTGGAAAAGGTTGGTGAGTGTGTGGGCTCGTGTTATTGCTTGAGGACGCATGGAGGGAATGGTGTCTGTATCCTGACAGCTGGCAGACACTCTCTTGAACCACCAAATATAACACATCCAGAAGCAGCCAACAGTAGGGAGCTGCTTTTGTAGCTACATACAATATAGCAGGTTTTCAGGATGGAGAATACCACAGAAAGCAAGCTCTTTCAAACACCAGCGATGGCTGTTGCTTTGCAGGACAACACGGGAGTTGCTAACAGATGATCAGTGACAGATGAAACAAACCTCTCAGCAGCTGAATTTATGCCACCTACCTGAGGCCCTTAGCTATAACTTCTTCACTGGTGTGTTTTAATCCTTGGTCTTTTATAAGTTTGGAGTTAAATGCTTTTTGTCTTAAAAAAAAATGAAAAGAAAAACAGTCAGCTTATGGTAGCAACAGTAGAAGTCAATTGTGCTGTGAAATGAGCTGTTACCTTTCTAAGACCTAGCTAGAGTCATACATTTAAAATTCAGAAAAAAATATTAATCAACACTTGATAACATCTTCCTTTCAGCCTCAGAAGTAGAAGCCCTTCCAGACCAGTCAGAAAATAGCAGCTGTGACCAAATGGTGTGCAATGCTGAGATCAGCCATTCCCTGTCACCCCTAGGGAGGATCTTGCCAGTCTGATGCCAGAACACAGGATTTGTAGCTCATTAATAGTTCCATGGAGAATGGGAGCATCACAGAGTATAAGCCTGCAAACTAGTAAGGAGGATGCTTCCAGCTGGGGGTGTGATTCAATTCCTGCTCCAAAGCATCACCAATGTATTTTGTCTTTTAAGTCTCATGAGACGAATTTCACATGTGAAAGACACGAAGTGAATTGAAATCACCATGTAGCAGCCTACCACCTTCTGCAGCACTTTTAAAATCCATAAGAAAAACATGGTTGACATGGGGTGACAGACTGATGTTCAAGTAAGATCCAGATGCTGATTCAAGTCTTTCACTAAACCACTGTATGCTCTTGGGTCCAATCCCAGTACCAGGATATATGTATCGGTTCAGAAAAGGAATAGGAGGAAAGGATAGGAGAGTATCAAACAAGTGAAAGGAAATAAAAGCCAACGTGAAGAACAGGAGATGGATGATACACTTTTCAACAAAACTACATAAGACATACCTTTGCATGTTACATCCACTTTGAACATGGCTCGGCTCTCAAAGCGGGAGGGAGGTTGCTGAGCACAGCATCACAGGGCACAGCTATGCCTGACAGTTGTTTTGGATGCAGCTGTAAATCATGTGAATAGTAAAGTATTCCTCTCCATTACCCAACTCTACTGCTGCTTCAGGAAGCCTTGAGAACTGGAACACATCACAGTTGCCTTGAAAAAATGGCGAAGTCTGTTTTTCAGAGCAAAACTAGTGACAAATTGGAGGGTGGAACTTGATGGCCGGGGTTGTGGTGCTGACGGAAAAGCACTCCCTGGTGAGATCCATGGGGTAGCTGCAGGGTCCCTTAACAACAGAAAATGTAGTCTCAGCCCTTGCTAGCTGGCTCTTCTGTTCTCCTGAGTCCCAGGGCCAAAAGTGAAGCTCGTAGGGGCAGAACACTGGCCAGGCAGCACAACACTTGGTTTCCTTAAGAGTTCAAAAAGCCTAAGCAATTTAATTTAAAAGTATCAAGCTCAGCAGAAAAAATAATCCCACACTACTAATCATAATTAAAGATGTCCTTCAGCTCAAAAAACACTAAAAACACGAACATGACATTTTCTTTCTCATGTACAGGGCAGCTGTGCCAAGGATTAGGAAGGGTTTCTGAAGCCAAGAGTTGCGTCACCTTTCAGTTTTATTTTTTGTTGGCTTTACTTAAGTACAGCAGCAGTTCAGTTGCACTGGTATAGTATGAGCTACACAGCCCCATTTCTTGAAAACCTTAACATTTAGGAACACGGACAGAAGACATGAAAAGAGGTACACACCTCCAAATGCTTTCACAATTGCAGGGGAATTGCACAAAAAACACTGAAAAAATGAGGAATGCCATACTGCTGCTGTGAACAGATATACAAGGACTTGGGCAACTTTCTCCAGACCGTGAAACAAGCCTGTCACATGGCATCAAACCACATTCGAACTTCAAGCTGGGTGTCTGATGACAGCATCCAACATCCTCTCTCTGCCAGCAGTTTTAATCTGTAGAGTTTGGCTACCAAAAAGTGATTCTTGCAGACAGAAAGATGTCTCATGACAATCTCTTCATAATTGTGCCAGGTATCTCTGTCAATATTTTCTTTGATGATATTGACAAGCAGCTGCTCATTTCACACATGAATATTTGATAGTATCTCTGACAGTACTGTCTTCCCTCAGGTTTAGGTTTCATATTTAGATTTTATTTCTGGCCCAAAAGACAGAGGAAATGAAAAGGATCATGAAAGAAACCAAGAGATGCACCCCATTTTTAAATCCAAATTTTCACTGTAGCTACCAGATAGCTGCAACAAAACATAGGAAACTTGGCTTGAGTGGTTGTTCAAGTCTCTGATTAGAGAAGTGAAAAAAAGAAAGCTGAAAAGACAATGAGATGGGGACAGAGATGAAGGAAGGCACAGAGAAAAGCAAAATCTTGGGTGCACATTCTGCACACTGCCCAGAGCAGAGCTGCCATGTCACCAGAGCCGAGCATCTTTTAGGAAGTGAGACAGTGACAGTAATATTGCTGAGATGAACAATCGCTGTGGTGCTACTGTCACCTGTGGTATCTTCACACTTTTTATTTAGCATTTTCTGTGATCCTTTGACTATTTCCCCGCTCCATTCCACCCCCATGAGGAGCAAAAAAACCACTATTGAAATGTAAAGACTGTGAGAAAACATCGATCATTTTTAAGATGTCTTTACAGGTTACGCACAAGAGGAAGTATGCAATCCTTAGTGGTGTCATAAATCTTCCAGTGGAAAGAAGCACTGGACCTGCTGCTGCTTCAATGGCAGCTGCACAAGAAGGTGGTTCTTAAACTTCCACAATCTGCCTTCCCTGTCCTCTCTAACAGGTCCCTTTAGAAAAAGTTAGTGTTGGCCAAATGCCTTTTGAGTGGCACTTTTTCACTACTGTCCACAGGCTCCCAGACAACTCCAGTCCCAAAGTAACAGGCGGAGTGGGAAGGGGCTCAACATATCCAAGCATCTGCTGCATCTTTCTTCCAGACAGCAGCTCCCCTGGCTGGGTGACAGCGAGCCTCCATTTCAACTCTAACACTGAGCAAGTCATTCTGGAAATCTGAGTAACACAAAACAAATAACAGAAGCAAAATCAAGAAAAGATTTTGTAAAAAATAAATCCATCTGTCCAATTATGTTCTACCCAGGATACAACACATGAAATGCCAAATATTAAAAGTAACAAAAAAAACCCACAAAAAACCAAAACCCCCAAACCAAACAAAACCAATAAAAAAACCAAACCCAAAACCAAACCAGAACAAATCAAAAAAGGGCTCCCCAACTTATACTTTACAGCTAACTATGAACTACAGAGTTGCTACCATGAGTAATGTTTGTAAAAGAAGTAAATTTTTTTTATATATATCAGCTGGTAAGAGACATTCCATACATACAAATTGCTTTGTTTATAGCCTAAGATGAACACATATATAAAGCCACCATAAAACTAGCTTTTTATTTGAAGTTTTTGGGCTGATAATTTTTGTAACAAAGCTTACACTCAAGACAAACATTCAACCTCCCATCTGAAACACATTTCCAGTCACATCAGAAGAGATATAAGTATTCACTAATCTGTTCTGAACTCACTCCTAGATTTAGAAAACACTACTTTCAAGAGTTTGTTGTAGTACAGAAGTATAAAGCTAATCCAGAGTTACTGATGCACTGGCCCTCCTTTTGAGACTATGAAGTGTCTACTTTAAAGAAAAAGTGTCCACCCTCTGAAACCATAGAGGCAGAATAACCCGTTTTATCTGCAGGTGACTCTTCTCCATGGTGGGTGAGCAGCTCCGTACCAGCCAGACAAGGCACGCCAGGGACTCTCTTTCCACTGCTTTTCTTAGGAGGACCTTGTGAACCTTTCCTTGGCAAATAACCAAACATGCCAAGCGTGATAGCCCAGCAGCGACAGAGACGTGGCTGTCGTGTGAGCAGATACACCCACGTTTCTCTCATGTAACAGGAAATTATTTTTATGTTGTGCTGTTTTTGGGCACTTCCTGCAGAGTGCACCTCCTGCTAGCTCTGCAGCGAGCCTGACAGGTCAGCCACCCTTTCCTGTCAAAGTGCATGTAAACAGAATACTCTGCTGCCACTGCTGCTGTCACCTAACCTTACTGTTCTTCTGCTGAGCTTACTCAGCACTGTACTGTAGAAGTCTGCAAAGAAATCATGGGATAGAAACATATTTGGTCATTGTACCCAGGAATGTAACACAGCAACCAACTCAACCAACCACCACAAAACCAAAATCCCCCGATAACTGGCTGCACAATGTAAATACATTTACTTGTACCAGATTTCTAAGGTACAGAACCAAGCATGTGACCGGTCTTCATGGCCGGGCGTGCTATGGGTGCTGTGTTCTAAATTTCTGACTCCAACATTTACAGCTTTTTCAGCTCTGAGGCTTTATGTTTGCCACATTTTAGTCTGAGTATTACAGTGGGGTGCAAGAAAAGCAACGCCTCTTGCTTCTGCATACGAAGAACAAAGGACAGAGCATTCCTTAGTCCATTTCCTCCATATCTCCATCACCATATTTCTTCACCCTGGATCTCAATCACTCACAATAGGACCTTGAATTTAGGCAAAGCTTATCAGCCACAGGCTGGATGTGGTGTGCTGATACTTACTGAGGAAAACCACATTAAAAACACTTAATAGACATTTCCTCCATTCATTTGTTTCCAACTTAACTACATCAGATTTGTATTGCCACTGTGCTCCTATTAATGGTGTGGGGAAAAAATTAAATACATTCAAAAACAATAAGAAAAAAAAAAAAAAGCATGCAGGCACAGAATTTAAAGCCCTAACACAATGTGTAACCATACAAAGTGGAATTAGATTTATCCAATTTATACAATACAGATTGCTCCTTTGAGTAGTACCTAAGTTGATGAGCTACTTTTCTCCTTCAAAATCTGCATTTGCATGCAATACAATAGTGGTTTTATCATGTTAAATAAACCTGCAAATAATACGCAGTTTGAACTTGTGTAAATAATAAATCATTTTGGCTCAAAGCCCTCTAACTACACATAGGTAGCTGCAACTGGAATCAGTGAAGAGAATGGGATACTGGGAAAAACAGCTAAACTCACGCCTGCAGCAGCATTGCACTGGCTGGAGATTGTTACATTTTGGTTGAATATTAAAAATATCTGCATAGTCAATGAAAACATAATTATACCCACTCACACTACTGGCAATTAACATGTCCAAAGACTGAAGCAAGAACTTCTGTGAGTTCTACCACTGCTGCCTCTGAAGGTGGTGGTGTTTGAGAAGCTCTACTGTAGAAACAAGCATATCATGGATGCAGAACAGCAAAGGAAAACAAATAAAACCCACTGAGAACTGTAGAGAAAAGAGTCACAATTTAGCCTGCCTGCATCATTCTCAATGTCCATCATCATTACTGAGTGTTCCTATAGAACTTAAGCTCATCATGTAGCGTGAAGCCCTCAAACTTTTCATATTAACTCTTCCTGTTCTTTCACTCTACAGTAATTTTAGTTTATACAAAACAGGAGCTTCACAAGGCCTTTTGGACTACGTAAAAAAAAAAACCAAAAAACTGACTGTTCCTCAAAGTTAGCAATAAAAGAACTATTCAAGAAGTCAGCCTTCAAAAAGCAATGTGCTATAATCAGTACGAATGAAAGGAATCAAAAGTTTACAGCTAATTTTTATTTTCTGTTCAAATAATAAAGACTTAAAAAAAAAAACACCCCAACCATAAAATGTCAAAGTATTTCCTTGCTATTTAGAGTGAGAACTAAATATTAGTAAGACTTGCCATGGATTCAGAAGCTACACTGCAGATGCTGATAATTAAATGTATTGAAAAGTTTCTGCCACTGTTTTATAGCAATACTCTCATTTTAGAACACCAAAAAAGTATTACTGAAAAGTAATTACTCAGTAGATTTCAACACTTGCCTTTTTTTTTTTTTTTTTTTTTTCTTTTTAAGATACTTATTCAGCATCTTTCATCAAGTCTTCCTTTAACTTGTGTCCAAGATCCAATGTACACTCAAGGTAGAGGAATGTTGAGGAAATGCAGTGCTGATAAGGATACTTTTCTAAAAATAAAAATGTATTTTCTCTGGGTATTTACAAAACACGCTGAAGGCAAGACATTTCAAGATTGATTTAAGCTCAGACAAATAAAGCAGACAGACAGGCACAAATACTGACCATGCAGTTTTAAAATCAAAAAAACATTAGTCTGTGACTAAAGATATCAAATCTCACAATTAATTCGAATTTCAGGGGTGCCACACACAACCATGCTCCTGGGCAACAGAATAGCTCTACTGATTGGAGACTGCAGAGGACAAACATTTTTCAAGTTTATCTAGCAAGCCAGCAAAATGAACTGCAGCCAGTTCTACAGAGCTGAGGTGACACAGCAGCCCCGTTACCTGCTCTCCGTCTCAGTTTCACTGCCTGCATTTCTAAAGTTATTCCAATTCTGAAGCTTGACCAAGTGATGGGTATTTAACATATTCATGAAAAATACACAGGAGCTCCTCTAAAAGCCCAGAAGTATACTTCTCCCTTCCTGCTAAAGAATGAAATTGTCAATTTGGATGTGTTTTTTGTTGCTGTTGTTGTTTTGTCTTTTTACAATTACAGAGACCCTTCACAAATTTATTTATTTTTTTTTAAACAATTGTAGAGATCCCTGCCAAAGTACAGAAACCTAAGATCATAAATCAGCATCCAAGATAAAAGAATAATGTTCACAACACAAAAGTTTAGCCCTACTGTAAATGTTTCATTTTTAAAATTTATCTTCCAGGAAGGGGGTGGGGTGGGTGGAAAATCAGCAGTGAACTCTAGTTCTCTTTCATTCTTCAAAATTTAAACACTTAAGAACCTCTTTAAAAACATGTAATAATGACATGCCAATATACTGGTATCAACTTGAAGATTAATGATATACATGACCTGAAATCCAGGAAGAACATAAAACCCCTGAAGGTGAAGGTCTGTGGAACAGATGACACTGGAGATGCCGTTTCTCTTGCCCTGCTATTGCAGGATCAGTTATTGAAAATACTGCCCCATACCCCCTCATACTAATGTGTGGATGGCTCTGCATAGCTAGCTGGAGCTAGGATGTAAATATTCCATTGTTTTTTCCTTCAGAAAACAAATACTCAAATGTGGGGAGGAGACCAATTATACATTTGACAGGATGAGCAAAATTCCATTCTACCGATTTCCCCACACATGCTTTTTTCCACCTCACAGCTGACTGCAGTTCGTTGCTTGCTTTTTAAGTACAGCTGCCCTGCTCACTCCAAACACTACTTTTCATACAGCAGATTAAGGCACTCCCATTGCTCAATCTGCACTAAGGGATATTTTTTACTGGATCTGTACTTCATTTGTTTATAACTCCTGAAGGCTTTTACCCAGCATCACTGTGTCTCAGGAGAGCCCAAGTTCACATACCAACTGTCTGTCCAGACAAGGTCCACGTGGGAAAGACATGTCCAGAAATACTCCACATCTCATAGCACTGTAATATGTATAGCAACAAAATACAGTTTAACCACACTAATCCTTAAACTGTGTTTATATTAAGAGTATGCAAAGTACATCATCTATTACCTTGGACAAAGTGGTTGCCCATTTTGAATCAGAAAAATATTTTTAAAATCATAAACCTTATAGCATGAATCTTTAAAGCCTATGTCTAGCTTTTTACTTTTACGGATAAGGGAATGGTTCTTTGGTCAGGACACAATCTTGTCGGCACAATTTTATGGATTACATTTTTTACACTTACCGAATTAGAGTGAAACAGAGTAATGCGTGGAAGGAAAGACAAGATTCAACAAAAAAAAGGCTTAAGTAAAATCTCTGGTCAGAAGACATCAGCCTACTTTTAATACTGTTAATGCTTACTGCTCCATTGAGTATTCTGTTGCTCCACAGCATGGAAAAGGCAAACAAATCACAAAACCAAACATTAGAATATAATTTTTTTTTTAATTTTTATAAATAACTTATCTGTTACAAAGGCAGTTTACCCAGCTAAATCACAAAACCATCAACTCAAGATATCCAAATTAGGTTTTATTAATAAACAGGTAAAAACTGATTTGTCAATCTTCACATAGAACTGCAGATGAAGCTGAAAAACAAGGCCTCATTTTATAAACAAAATGCATTGAATGCAAGTGCTTTGGGTCTACTGCCTAATTACCTGGGATTGGCATTTTCTTCCCACGTATAAAAAAAAATGCAAAGCCTTCAAAACAAAGGCCTCTGTGCATTCACATAGATCACTTGTAAAACTCCTAATAAAAGTGTCCACTGGCAAATGTTTACAGTGGGTGACAGTCTACTTTGTCTCTTGCTACATTGTTAGCACTCCCTCCAGCCTCACACTAAGTGCTGCTACATAATTCTTTGCGTGCCGTCTTTCATGCATACTGTACTGGAATTCCATTTCCTTGACCTTGGTTACATACATCCCCGATCATGTGAATATTTTCCTTAAAAAAATAGATCATCAAAATAAAGAGATGCTTGAGGTTGCTTCAGTGTTCAAGTCTGATTTCTCTTTTCCAGCCTTTATTTCAGTTGTCCTAAATATTGCTATCCTTGTTTTCTATAAATATGAGACTTCACCACAAAGTGAGGTTTAGCAACACAGGAAAGCATTTAAAGTCCTTGAACAAAGCTGTACGATGCTGCTGCTGTTGATTTTGGCACTGTATGTACTTCCCCAATGAATCTCTCTTCAGGAGTCTGCAAGATACCCAGCAGATGAAGCAAGCTTAAATCGGATGCTGATCTGTTGGTGGGTTGAAAGTTTCTTAGTATATGTTTCCTCACACCAGACAAAACGCTACCTTGTGTCACCCACCGTAAAACTCAGTGTACAGAGTGAACTATATGCGTAACTCTTCCAACTTCTCCTGCATTTTTACCACGCTGCATCTGCAGGTCTTCACAGATCATCAGCATTTACAAGAGCAATGTACAGAACGAGCAGAGGAAAGCTATTTTGTGCATAGTTTCTTATTAATGCTCTTATTTTAAGGCATTGCTTCTTTCAGATAAAAGCTTAAAAAAAGGGACATGATCGTGCTTAATCACTTAAAAGGGAAAAAAAAAAGAAAGTTAACAAAAAGACTATTACACTATACATACAGAAGTACAAGAAAATAATAAAGGTGAAGAGAAGAAATCACTTAAAGCAGGCTCTAGAGCTATGTACAGTAGGAAAAGCTTTGGGGTATTCACTGTGTGTATTGTACAGACAACGCATGCAGTTTTTCCTTTTCATCTTTCGATGCGATTGTACTGATTTCTGGCTTCACAGAGATGTTTTCAGGGAAGAAAAGGCAAAGAGTACCATGGATTTGTGAAGTTCTTCCCTTTATCGAAGGCACTATGTGGCAGCAAACAGTTTAAACAGTTAAACCTTGTTCCTTTTAGATCTCCTCTGTGCATGTAGTGTTTCACTGAAAGCTCTGCAAACAAAATCGCTAGCACTCTATTCCTTCCCCCTGTCAAAATTCAGTAGTGACATCGGGGTAGAGAACAGGATGGGCAACACCCAAGCACTGAACATGGTGTGTGTTACTGGGATACTGGTAATACTGTACATGGTTTAGGCAGCTGGAAACCGAGTCTTTCAGCAGATACCTTTCAGCCAATCAATTTCAACTGTCTGTGACACAAGACTGAGGTATTTCTAGCTCTGTGGGCTGACATTTAACATTAGCAAAATACCATCTCGTCACACCTTCAATTTTACAAAATCCTATGTGTAAATGCTTTTTTTGCCCCCCCAATGACTGGATAGTTCCTGGTACGTTTGCTATGGTTTAAGGAAAGGTAATGGGCCTGTTGGCTCAGAAATGCCTGGGCATTTCACACTGTTCACAGCGATTTAAGGCCGGGTGATTTAAAAAGGTACAGGCAGTACAGCTCCACTGAGCTCCCTCATCTTCTTCTGTGTCTGGAACAGTCTTTGGTGTTTTCACAATGGACCTCTGATCTGTGACATGAAAGAGATAAGATAACTGGTTACTAACCAAGAACAGCATGGAAAGAATTTTGAGATGATTTTTTTCAGTAACTGAGAACTATCTTGCTCCTCTGAGAACAGCACAGTTATTACAAGTGACAGAGGCTTTTTGCCACCCCCTTGACTGCAGCTTGATTATAAGTCAGCCAAATGGCACAAGGTGAAAACTATAAAAAGCAAGTTTCCTATCCCTTCACTCTGCTTTCTTCCCTTTTGGTCTCAGTTCAAAGCTGTTGCACGAAAAGGAGATAAAATTTAGGAATTAATCAGTACAGGAAACACGCACAACATTTAGAAGTCTGAGATCTATGGAGCAGTCTAAAATTCATTATGACAAGAAATAAGCGCTCCGTAACCTTTAGACGTATTTTAACATTTTGACCCTAGAATGAGTGTCAGCAGTTCTTCCTCAAACCAGATAAGCGGATGCATTAAAGAAAAATCAATGTCTAGCTCTGTCACACTATAGAATAATCCTCCCAAGCATGTAAGTGCATCTTTTTGCATGATCTGTCAAGACAACAACCTTTAACTATTTCAAAAGAGAAAAGATGAAAAGAGATGGAAAGGATGAAGAGAGAGAAAAGTGACTTCTCGAGTTAAAGGTTCTTGGCTTAGGCAACTGCAGCGAAGTCTTAGCCAATTATTTCAACTGGAGAACATCGAGTTAATTAGCAACTAGCCAACTGCTGCAAAATGACAGTGACAGCTTCAGGAAGTACAATGCTACTGATTGCAACTGCAAAAAGAATTATTTTTCATTGTTTTGTGAACGGTGGTAAGTCTGGTTTAAGTCACAACCTACACCATAGTTAAATTTAAAATTAACTGAAAATTAAAGATAACTAGGGACTAAGATACAGTAGTGATACTTTCTAAAGAAGACAGAGAGAAATGGCAAGAGGGACTTCAGAGGTTTATGTCAGGGTTAACTCTGCGTTTTCAGGACAGGTTGTGTTAAACACTTAAATTTGTAAGTTCCTAGAAGATGAGTCAATGCAAATGTTAACAACTAGCGGCAGTAAATGAATTTCAATTTTCTTCTTTGATAGGTTAGCTTTTATTTACTGTAAAGGGAACTACATAATTGGCAAAACTTCTGCTAATTTCTTTGTCATGATTCAGCTGGAAAATGTGTCTAAAAGGACTGCGTATAGATTTATCTTTACTCAGTATTTTCACTAAAAGCTTGGTTAATGAGGGATAAAAAAAACCCTTATAAAGCATTAAAAAAAAAGTATCAGTTTGGAGGAGTTAAAACAGTCTGGAGGACAAAAAAAATTAAAATCTAATTTATCTAATTTTATACAATAGTCAGAAACCCCCAGATGAGATTCTGTAACAACAGTTACTGCACACTACAAGGACCAATCCCACACACATATACTGTATCTGGAGAACTTCCTGGACAGAAAGACTGCACCAAAACATTAGGGGATTATCTGTTTCATTTGGTAGTCTGCCAGTAAGTCACAGCATGATGCTGTTGCAAACAAGTTAATTTCACTCTCTGCTTGATATAACATACAAAAGGTAATTATTCTGTTTTGTCTGACATCCTATTAGGACAAAACAAGTAGTAATGGGCAAAACTTAGTGACAAGCAGAATGTTCAAGACTGACTAATTCAGCAATGTCGACTGCCCTATTGGGCAGCATTCCTTTCCTCTTCCACTACCTAAAAACTATATATAACCATAGTCAAAAGAGGCTTTTAGGTATTGTTAATACAAGATGTTAACACAAATTCTACAATAGCCAGGAAGTCCAGTCAGGGAAACCAAACTGAGTTATTGTAACATGTAAATAAATCCACTCTTCACCAAGGGCTGTGATGAAGTAATCTAAGCAAATTTCACTCATTCCTAAGCACTGTATCTCATGCTTATTTTTAAAAATAGATGGATAATAGATAATTTACTTAAACTACCTCCCAACAGACTGTCTACAAACATACTCCATTTAAATATACTTCTATTTCCTGAATATATGAATAGATAGGAAACAAGCAAATAATCATATTTACTGACAATACAAATAAAATGCAAGGTTTGTATTCTTTTGAAGTAATCTATTTCATAAATCAACATTTGAAATACATTCATAGAATAGAACTTGATATTAGATGCAAATGAAATATTAGTATTAAATCCAAGTTTTACCAGTACAGTACCTTTGGGTTTTGGTGGCACCGGACCAAGAAATCCAATATTATCATAAAAATTATGAATAGCACTGGGATTAAAATGTGGTCCTAAAATAAAAAAAAAAAGTGCAGCAGTTTTAAAAATAAACTTGGATAGGAAAGAGTACAATTATTTTTTTTTGGCAGTAATCTGAAACAGTATTATTATTCATTTATCACCTTTTACGCTAAGATGTCAATACAGAACCAAGTGGGGCATTAGTGACGTCAACAACACAAGAAGAAACTCATTGCCCAAAATATGCCATATAAAGTCAGAAACAGAATCCAGTAGACCAAATGCCTTACATTTACTTTTTTTTTTTTCTGCCACTCTTAAACAATTACAGCATTTTAATAGTAACTTCTACCTGAGACTTTTTCTGAACTGTAAACATACTGAAAAGTACCTGCTATCCACTATGCAGTATGAACCATACACTTAGATTTAATACTTAGAAGAACTCCTAACTCCAATTTACTGTAACAAACATATAAAATCACGTGGAATTTGGGTATTCTATTTAAGGTCAAGTTTTTAGTGCAGCATTACATTCAGTGCACCTCTCTACATTCTCCTTATCTGCAGGTACATTGTCTGAAGGAGAAGTTCCATGGCTCATGACTGAGCCAATCTAATGGCTCGCTGCTGCTGAAAGTGGAAAGCATTAGTCCCTTCCCTCTCACTATCTCAGTTCTCCCTTCCCACGCCTCTCCCTCACATCAGCTGTAGCAAGTTTTTCAAGGATGCAACATATTTTGCTTGTCTTGTGAGCAAAATCAGCTCTGCAAACGGGTCTAAAAGCTAATAAAAAGCCAGACCAAAGTCAGTGGCAAAAGAGGGAAGCAAGAGAGAGGGACCTCTTGTTGGCAGCTCTTGAATTAGCTCAGCTGTCTCACAGTTTTACCCTCATGACCAAAGGCTGTGTCTCTGCAGACAAGGAAAGTGGAAGGAGGAGAGCACACTGGAATTAACAACTGTACTTTGTATTTCCTAACTTGAGAAGCTGAATATAAGACAGAAGAAATGGAAGACGAGAGAGGTGGACACATATGTACGTACGGCTATATTTTCATCTAGAAAAATTCTTCTCCCTCTTCTCTGATACTCAAATAACAAGATTTCCCAAGCATTCATTAAATAAATAGCATCACAAGTTTCTCTTCTGAGCCAAGTATGAGATAGGAATGACTGGGATTAGGAAAATTGTAAAGCCGACAAAAACAACAGGCTTAGAAAACAATTACTTCCATGGTTTCACTCAAACCAGTAAAATGATTCTGTAAACAGTGTGGATACCCATCATTTATAACACAGACACTTTTGATACATGCAGACAGTGAAAGAAGAAAGGAAAAAATAAGTAAAAAATAAACCTTTACACAGTTGCTGATATACTAAGACATACTGTACCTCTTGCTTGAAAAAGATCAATCTCTTTGGTTAGGCAATCTATGTCTATCTGCAGCTGTCTGTTACAACTTCTTAACTGTTGCATTTCTTCCAGCTGAAAAAATAAATCTGCCTGTTAGACTAAATTTTCCCATTTCATTATCAGTTATCAGTCACATATAGGTAGACAGCATTTAGTTATTTCAGAAGTGAAGATAAAAGAATCTTCCCTTATAATGACCTTTCTTTTTTAGTCCAAGCATCATCTTACAAAAAGCCTTCAGACCCAGTGAACTGTTCTCTCTCATCAGACTTCAGAGCTGACTGAACAATACCAGATTATGGTCAGGACACAGCCAATAGTCCATCAGATCAATGGCTAATCTGCCACTGAAAACTGGTGCATTAATCAATTTATCTGAGATTGGTAGATGCATGAATATCAAAAAAATAACTTGGTGTGCAAAGCAGTGTATTAAGTTGTAGTCTGAAACCTTGGTGATCATGCCTTTAAAACATCTGGCAGGACTACCAGGTCAAGCCTTTAGTGACTGCCTTTAAAAACAACACTTCACAAAGCAATTAGCGAACTACAAGGTTGCAGTTAAATAATGCATATTTAGTCTTTACTCAACTACACTGTATACCAGTTTAATTCTAGCTATACTGCCTGTCACTAGTATATGGTCACTATATGAGCAACTGTTCCTTGAACTCAATTGTGACAGACCACACTTGTGGTTTAGGTTTATAGCCTACAGACATTTCAACTTACTGATGGAATTTGGGAAACAGAATTCGATCTTTTCAGGCGCCTTCGTGTTAGATTATTCTCCATTTCATTGACCTCTGATTTTAGTTTATCCAACTTTTTCTTTTGAATCTCAAGTTCTCGTTGAAGTCGCTCCATCCTGGCCTTCTGGTGTACCAGTAAAGCTGCAATACATAAAGTCCCATTTTATCTACTTTATTATCCTTCACAAGGCAAAACCAGATAAAGACGAAAGTTAGCATTCTTTTGGGAAAATACAGACAATAACATTGCTACAAATTGCTTTTCCATTCTCCTCACAAGAAAATCTCTGCCATAACACAGAAAGTGGTGTATTTTTGAAAATGGCACAGATCAATTACAGACAACAAGCAAATATAATGAGAAAGTCATACAACGTAACAGATGGACCAGGCAAAATTTAGCTGTTACCTGTAAAAAGCTTTTTCAGCAACCCAACCAATCTACAAGAATGACTACCAGAAACCAGCAACAAAAGTTTTCTTGCATTGTATTCAGCCCAACCATTGTAAAACTGGTAGTATGAAGAGGATTTCACAGAGACAGCTGTAATATAGAGCACTATACATGCTAGATAAATGACAAGATTTTTATTGCTATTTAGATTGGAACATAGTCCAGTGTTCTTGTCATAGCAGGAAACACCAAATGAAACTAAACCAGAAAGTACTGCAAGCAAAATTGCTGGCAAACATCAGTTATATTTATCACAGGGGCTGGACTGCATGCCATTGTATTGCTACACTGTAGTGCAGAACCATTAGCTCAACTTCTAATTTCTAACGCTGGTTACTATTGGTAAAGAAAATGAAGAGTCCTAATGTAGAAATGATTAAGTTAGCATGTAAACCACAACTTTTAAAGCTATAGAGAACGTAAGTAGCAGAAGATACAATCAAATTAATACAATTTAAGGAGTTTATTTCATTAAAGGTGGGTGTACTACTAAATACCACCACATGAGCAGGTGATGCTGCTCAAAGCAATAATCACCTTCTATAAAAAATGAAAAAGTATTTAATTAAATAAACCCAACAGTCATTTCAACTTCTGCACAGCCATTCATTCATCCACCCATTAAATTACTAATTCTTATAAACTGGGATCAGTTTCACAGACTAAAATTAGGACAAAAACCCCCAACCAAACCAGCACAAAATTAGAACCGCTCAAATGTGGTTGGTTAGGCTTCCTGAGTGGCAGCAGAAGAAAAAGCAGCACACCATCAAGATGCAACTTTCTATGTCTTGGCAAGCAGACCTGCATTCTGCTGCAATTCCTGTCTGTTCATTCATTCAACACATCATATTTTGTCTTCCAGAGGTTCTTCAAAAGTAGGAATCATGCCAAACTATTTTTGTACAGCATTACAGAACTGCAAGGCCTTACTGACATTCAGCCTAAGGCTTTTGAATCACATGTGTTCAAAAGATACTGAAATGACAAAGCTGCTCGAGCTTCTGCTTGGTTTTGCTCAATTTAGAGCACTTTGCACAAATAGGCACCTTTATTTGGGGTAGTCACTAGTCACAATAGAGTTACAAGTTGCAGCTGTGCTCATACATAATATAAAAATGTAGTAACTGAAATCCCAAGATAAAATTTTTTGTTGAAGACTTGGAATCATCAAGTAAGCAGGCTCAAAAGACAGCCTCCCCTCTTGAAAAGCCTTTTAGAAACAGCTGCAGGAAGTCTTTCCCATTTCTGACCTCCAGCAGTTACTAATGCAGCTGTAACTATAAAGAAAGGAAACAGACTACTTTGCGTTTACTCTTGGAGGGAAGAGTACAAGCCTTTTTTCCTTCTACGCTTTATTTCCACTTTTACATAAGCTCTTCTACATTCATTGTCTTGGTATTGCTGATGAACAAACTCCTCACAGCCCAAGTTATTGGGACCTGACTTGCAGCTGTGCTTTACCAACCAGACTCAGAACTCTTCAGACCTGTCAAAGTATGGATGCAGGCTACTGGTGAGCAGCCAGCATTCTGGACATGGTAAGTGAAGAAGAGTGCTATCAGATTATCTCCAGCACACATGGTGTGGCAAGGCCTCAAGAGTATGACTATGAACAAGACTGTATCTCTGAAAGACTTTGTTCTGCCCTCTCCTTCTTTTTTTATTGTAAAAGGAAACAAGACCACAGCTTCTCATCTCCATGTTCTCCCACTTTTGTGGCTTACAAATTAAGCTGTCATCATGAAACAGCACAGGGTATGGAAGGCACTGACACATGCCCACAGCACTATTACACGCTCTTCGTTTTCACCTTACTTTCCAGACATGATTCAAGTGATTCCCCTAGCTTTGTGACTACTTCAACATTTTACAATTTCAAGTCCCAACAGATTTTAAACCCACACTTATTACAAAATTACCATTATGATTCAAGAAGAAGAATCATTCCATATTGCCATGCTAAGCTTCTACTATTAAAAATAACTTTGATATGGGACTGGCAAGACATGGGTTTAATGATAGCTTTCACATAGAATTTGGTAATTTTGTGTAAATACCAATTTGGCAACTGTAGGAAAAAATGGGGTGGAGGAGCCAAAATCTCCTCATGTCCCACTGCAGTATCTACTAATGGAAAGCAGCAAATTAAGTAATCAGCACCCTCTAGTGTTAATCAGAGCAACTGAAAGGTAAGGAAAAACTGCAGTGCACCTCAACCTAATGCAATTCATCTACTAGATCTAGTTTACACTGTCCACAAGGAGACATGTAATGTAGTGGTTGGTTTTTTTCACTTGTGGGTTTGGTTTTTTTAATTGGGTGTGGGTGTTTGTGGGTTTTGTGTTTGGTTGGTTTTGTTTGTTTGTTTTGTGGGGGTTTTGTTGTTGTTGTTTATTTATTGATTATTTTTTTAAAAATAATCCTGTGTTTCTAGCACGAAGGGGATTCCTCCTATGCAGGCAGCACTGGTACACCCAACCTTACTCTACATAGACTAACCTGGAGTATAACCCTGAAAGTCTCAGGCCTGCACTTGTTTATTCAGACATCTTTAAAAAGAAAGCTATTTACTGTAATCATCCTCGCAAAAGTAGTACAAAAACTGCCTCCTTGACTTATCGTTACCGCACCAAAACCAGGACAGATCTCACGTTCAGCTTTTTAATTATGTGCAAACAGAGTACTATGCACATTCCATTTTTTCCAATTTCTGCATGTTCACATTCAGCAGATGGGCAAGAACGGCACACTTTAATTATCTGGCAGATGTGACCGTTTCCTTTGACATTCAAAATGCCCATTTTCCACAAAAAGATTGCGAATTCTTATAATTACAGGGAGCATGAAAGTCTGGAGGACAAAAGTTCACTCTTCCTTTCCTAGTGACCTACTCAAACAGGTACTGAATATGCTTGCAAGTTTGAAACTGTATGCATAATTGTTTTCTCAATGCCTCCGTAAATTTGAATTTTGAACAATTACTGCTTTAGAGTGTCTTTTGCTACTATAACTGTTTCCAAGAAAAAAGCTAATCTAGAAACACAATGATTTCACCCTATTCTACAGACCTACGAATTTCTCTAATTTCTGAGTTTGCCAAATACAGAGGAAAGGGGAATTCTGGCAATGCAACTGCTCTGTGGCAGTAGATTAATGAAATTCTCAGGACACTTAGGGTTTGTGCACATCCTAAAAATCTGTCCTTGAAGCTGCACAAAACTCAGTCATTTAATATGCTGTATTAACAGTTCGCCTTTTTTTTTTGGTGTTCTTTCTTTACAATACTATTTTCTTTTTATCTTTCTTTTCTTTTAAATAGCATCATTCAAGAGTGGGTCCTGATTTACAGAGCCAAATATAAGGCTGTATTTTTCTCTTAAATCACATGATGTAATAGGCTTCAGGCCCCTTGGAGCATGGGGCACAGCTATATAGTCAAGTCTTTTATTCTTTTTTAAAGATCTACGAGGACTGATTAGGATTTTAAAAATTTCTTTTCTGCAGCTCTTTTTCTCTTCGAAAATTTTAAAAGGCTCAGTGAAAAAGAAAAAATTGTGCAAAATGCCGTGTTACTAAACTGGTTTATCAATTAATGTATTCACATTAAAAACATAATGGCAAGAATTGTGTCCACATATACGCCTATAGTTGGTACCCGTGATTAACTCTAACTATGCATAGGGTGCTCTCCCCAAGTGAAAGAAAACAATATGAAAAAGCCAGTTAAAAGCCAAGTAGTACTGAACTAAGGGACTTAAGCTCCCTAGTGTGAAAATATCAACCTAGAGATATTATTGCACAATTATATAATTTCTTGATAGGATGCCTGCCCATTATACAGATGGAAAGCTATACACAGAATGAGCAACTATTAAACAATTGTTTAGCCTCACTATTCAATATACGACTGCACACATAACGAGTGTACATCACAAAAACATTTCTGAGTACAACCTTTCAGTTTCTAACAGGATTTCACTGGTTCTTATCCATAAGACAGTATAAAAGAAATTATATATTGAAATCTCAGGTAATTACTTCATATTAATAAAAATAATTGTATTATAAATGGAAATCTCTGCTAAGTAATGGGAACTGATACTCCTGTGCACACATGGAACCACTACTAGATAGATTATCATAAAATGCATCCTCTTTTGGCTGCCCTTTGGGCCATGCACCTAGCACTACGTTTCACACAGCATTATTAATTCTTATTGACTTCAGTAGTGGATGAGCGCTCTCACCATTTCAAAAGGTCAGTTCACAGTTTCTCAAATCCCAGAAAATGAGAAACATCAATTAGCAACTACTTCCAGAAAGTCTGGGGACAGTGAGTTTCTTAGCATCACAAAGTCAGTGACAGAGATATAACGTAGCATTCCAGGGTAAATACACTGACTTTGAGTAGTACGCTTCTCTTTTTCATGTCATACAACCTCCAGTTCTGGCAGCAAACAAGACAGAGATCTGTGGCAGCCTTCTCCTATCCACTGTCACTTACTTGGGAAGAAAACCAGAGATCTAACCATGGGAAGAGACTGTACACACCGTAACTGAAGTAAAGCTTCTCAGGTGGTAGGCAACAGAACTTGCAGATAGGTTCAACACCTCTATTCTGGGTTAGACCATGTATATGAATGTATTTCACTGGAACAAAGTAAAGGAAATCTCCTTTACCACCAAAACAACTCCACCTTCCACATTCCTTCTACCTCAAGCCCCCTTCAGTTCCTCCTGCCAAGATAAGGAGCATTCTGGGCAGAGATGGAAAAAGCTGATGAAAATACATTTTTCTCTAATCATGGCCAGAGAAACTACTCATCTGTTCTGGCTAAAATTAAAATGAGACAAGCACATAATATGGAAGGTTTTTTGCACAGTCTAGCTAAATTGTAAACAGCTTAGAACATGGTCTCACAACAGAAAGCATCGGGTTACTCAAATTCCTTTTAGAGGTTGTCTCTCTTTGCTTTAGTTACATACTACCAAAAAGATTCCATTTTAAAAGCAATAATTAGGACTTCCAGATACCAAGATCATACAAGTAAGTCTACCACACATTTATATATTATATAATAATAAAAAAAAATTTAAAAATACTGCACTTGTTGCAGCAGAAATGGAGCAACACATGCCAGAAGTCCCAAGCATTTCTGAATGTAAAGAACTTCAGAAGCATTAATGAATGAACCAGTGAAGGACACAGAAGGATGGTGTTTTCTGAAGGTCCCTAAAGCTGCTCCAGCCCACATCTTGTATCTGCACTTCACCTAAAACCTATGTCTAAGTCTTGGCTCCAGGAACAACTGGGATGCATGGCAGGGATGATCCAATCAATACTTTTGAACTCTAGGCTGCATAGCAGAAATGTGTGTTGCAAGCTTGCCTCAGCTTGATCAACTGGATGACCATACCCAAAGCCTGTAGAGATTGTGCAGGAAGTCAGGTTACAGTAGCCATCACTACCAGGGGTACAAGAGATGAAGAACTACACCTTGTAGAATTCAGTCCCACTAGAAAGGTAAAACAGGAGAAAGGGACCCTTCCTGAACAAAAATCTAAAATGCAGAATGTCTGGGATGCAAGCACATGATTTAGAAGAGTATTTAGAGCCCAAGGACAAGATTTTGACTGCTTAGTTTCTGGGTATCTAAAGTCTTCTAGGACTAAAACAGTCAGCCAAGTGTCCTATCAGGGTAAGGAAAAGCAATACTGCTTCCAGAGGGCAATTAATTTTGTTTATCTGCAGATGAATAATCTTCAGAATTTCTTTACATCAACTGCAGAAGACAGCCTAGGATGATTACTTTTTTGGTTTTCACACCTAACCTTTAGACAGCCGAGTTAAGATGGATTATTCTCTCACCAAAAGTACAATTACATCAAGAAGCAGTGCACAAGCTATCATCTGTTTATTTGCTTCATTACTACAGTACTCCAGTCTTACTCCAGATGCAGACCAGGCTTCAAATGTCCTGATCACTAACTCACACAAAACGGCTAATTAATCTGAAGAATATTTACAGTGGTTGTGGAACAAGCCAGTTTTTTAATTCTGAATTGCTTGCTAAGTCCAAAGAGGACCAATGAGGTCAAAGAGAAATTATTCTGACAACCTATCCTGAATACTACTTAAATAGCCTAAGACTCATTTCAACATCTTTATGCAAAGCCCACATAAGGGTTAAGAAACAATCAGGATGGTAATAAATGCACACAAACCCATGAAAACAGAAGAAGAAGATTAATGGGTTGGGTTGCTATATCATGTATTTTAAGTTTTACCCTCTCATTATCACCGATCCTTTTAAAATAGCTTTCTGTGGGGTGGTGTTCCTTCTCACATTCTATAACGTAAGTATCAAGACTTTAAGCATTTTATTGTCAGGCACACATTAGGAAACATGGAGGCCAATACTTCATCCCACTAATTGCTTTTGAAGTCTCCTTTTCTTACTTTTTAAATAACACTCTCAGAAAAAAAAAAAAAAATTGGGAACATTTTCCAACGGAAACACTATCTCAACTGATTCAAAAATCCAACAGTAGACTTGTAACCTTTAAATCATTAGGACAAATTGAACAAGCTTAGATGTTTCTTTCAGAACAACATAAAAATTAAGACGTTATTTACTCCATGAAACAGATAACATATCTACTTACGACAAACAGAATTATCTCCAATTATTCCGTTACACATCTTCACCATGAAAAGGAATCTATGATTTGCTTATAAAAGCTTTTTTTATTTATTTAGGAAACGCTCATGAATGCTAAAGTTGAAGATACTGTATTAACATCACAAAGGTTATCAACTGTTTCCCGTTCTGTAATCTACATACTGAATTGACAACCTGGTTGAAATCTCTACTATTTATATGAAGAATATTACCTTGCGTGTAGGCAGCATCATCAGATCCCATACTCAATTTCCGTGCATCACTGATCCTATCCACATGTGCTAAAACAGGGTCAGTAAGATGCTGGATACCCTCTGGTTCAACATAGTGATCAGGAAGGTTTAGAAGGTTTGTAGGTTCAAAGGTTGGGGACACTACCCCTGGGGAAACTGCAGGGGGCTTATTTGGAGAAACTGTAATTTTAAAAGTATATTTTGTGTTAGGCTGCGTAACCACCACTCGAGGAGAGGTTGCAGTGGTGCTGTTGCCCACTGCTCGACTCTTGGGTGGATGGTGATGAATAAATGCAGGACCCATGCTTACTTGACCAGACATATTCCTAGAAGTGGCAGATACTCCAGGATTTGTCGATATGAAAAGCGTGGGCTGGTTCCGCACAACTTGATCATCTCCTGTTGTGGCATTTGCTGAAATGTAGACCTTGGGCTGACTGCGTGTGATCACTTCATCAGTATTTGGAGGACTGGCCGATATGTAAACAGTGGGTTGACTTCTACTTAATGTCTGGCTGTTGAGGGAAGAGGGAGTAGTGGAGGTGCGAGGGCCAGATGAACGCAACTTAGAAGAACTGTTTCTCTGTGGTGGTTCAAGTTTGATTTCAATTTGGTTTTTGCGAGGTCCTGTGGATATATTCTGAATGTTGTATTGGCTATGAGCAGAGGATTGTGAGCTACCAGATGAATGAATCATAGGTGCTTGTGGAGTAGTAGGAGAACTGATAGGCATATAGACGTGAGAAGTCTGGTGGCCTTGCTGATTTGGCTGTGTTGAGTGTTGCGATGAGGTATGTGGCGTAGTACTGGATGTAGGAAGAGTAGTCCAGGGACTTGGCTGTGAAGGCTGGTAGACTTGCTGAGGGTGCATGGGATTAAACTGAGATGCCCAGCCTGGCTGCTGCTGTGTCTGTCGAGCAGTACCACTAGGAGCTGTAATGTAAGGCCTAATATAGATAGAATTTCCCTGTGGACTGTTAAGTACAGGAGGAGGTACACCATGTATGTGCAAAGACGTAGGGGTATTGCGACCAGGCTGAATATTTGGGGCTAAAGTTACCATAATGGGGTTGAATCTGGGTGTTTGTTGAGACAAGTTAGATACTCCTTTACTACCTAGATGAAATCCAAGATGCTGCCCTGGATTAGAAGTACTAACTGCATTAGCCATCCCAAAGACATTAAATCCTTGTGGAACCTGCGCAGGTGCTGTCTGTGGTTCCTGCTGAAACAGTTCATTGTTGGACTGACTGGTTTGAAGGTGTCCATCACTAACGCTGTGAGCTAGAGTCCTACTTCCATTCATTCTACTTCCTTCTCTTCCATGGTGATACACGTTCTGCGACTGCAAATCCAAATTAAGAGATGTCATGTGATTTCGTAGTCCAGGAATCCCAGAATCATCCGAAAAACCCAGGTCTCCTTCACCGTAGAGATACTTTGTGCTCTCCTGAGAGAGAACTGCACAACAGGCATCCAAATTATTGTTATTCTACAAAAGACAGACGAAAGTTTGACATTACTGATAAAATACTGTAACAGATACATATGCACCCAATAACCATTGAAAAATTAATGTAGCATCAAACAGAAAGCTTTAGGTGGTTGGCTGGTACAGCTGCTACACACGCACAGGGGGCTCGCATGTGAAGCTTACTATTTTGAGAACAGTGACTGTATTCAGTCACTGGACCAAGGGCAGTGGTCTGCACTGCTGCTGAAGCAATGACAGGGAGATCCTGGACCTTGCCAAGCTAACACCATACTGTATGATACACGCTGGATTAATATTTTTGCTATTCCTTTTCAATTTCAGAACAATCTTCAGCAATGACCAAGTCTCTGGCTTAAGGGGGGAAAGTGACAGAAGGAATGGATTTACAGCACCTGTATATTACTGATTAATAATTTGAAAACAAAAATCAAAATACATGTTTATTTTAAATGTTTTCCCAAACACTTCAATACCTCCTGCTGAAAATGGGAAGTGAATACACATTGAATAAACATGCTGACCCTAAGAGCTGCACACGACTTTGGAAGAAATGAAAAAATTCAGTTATACAAATAGAGAAGGATTACTCTTTTGTGAGATTAAATTATTAATGAAAAACCCAGGGGACATTTACATTTTTACTTCAAACCACTACTTGCAAAGCTTTTAAATACTTTTGCACGCTTGCACAAAGTTACTCTAGAAAACCTGTAATAGCTTGACTTGGAACAAAACCCATGACCTAGCTGATTTGCTTTTTAAGAACATTTCAGAAGCAAAATGCAAATCCCTCTCTTTTTCCACATGCTTAGTAATACTGTACTCTGATCTTTCCATTTTAGTTTCCTGCAGAAGGAGTTTTAGAAAAGAGTGAACATGCATCACTGGCATAATTTCTTAATACTGCGCTCTGTCCATATCACTTTTCTTACAGAATTTCCCCCCCATCTCCAAGAAATAAACATTAATATTTTCAGCCAGAAGAGCACCCGTTGAGGCCCAGATGTTATTAAAACTAAACAGGTGTCAAATTCATCTAGCACACAGAAACAGTTACTAGAAAGAACACATATGATCAAGGGAAAAACGTGTGTATAACAAGTAGTAACTTTATCAGTTAGTTAAAGAATAACACAAGCAAGATAAATTGATCCATGCTACATGCTTTCTATCAAGTTACTTTTGTTAAACTAGCAGATGGTAGTTCTCACCCTTAAACCAGGATGAGAGGTCAGTGTTGTGTAGACAGAGCAAGACTGTCTCTACCTAACAGACTTTGGGGGAGGGAGGGAGGGACATAACAGAAGTGGGAGGGGGACACAAAGCTAAATTCCACCCACAAACCCAAAACTATGTGTTCACACAGCCCAGATACACTTCTGAATTCTAAAAAAAACCCCAACAAACCAAAACCCCAACCAAGCAGAAAACAACTCAAAAAAATCCAGCTACAAAACTTCTCAAAATAACAGGATTCCCTAAAGGCTATCTAACTAGCCAGTTGTATATAAGGTACAAAAAGAGGTCAAACTGATGGTATACATATTATCTCTAGTTTCGAATAAGCACCAGAGGACAAAGTAATCAAATGAAATTAGTAGAGAAGAAAGGAATCACACATGGACACAACAGAGGGTAAGAAAAGACAAAATCAATAACCTTGTATTTGTTGCAAAGGAGAAAAGGGAGCCAGAAAAAGGGAAAAAGATAGGATGCCGCATAAAAACAAGCTAGAAAAATCTTAAAGGCAGATTTTGCATGAACTTAAGTGAATTAAAATTATTAACAGAAAGGCCAAAAATACCAAACCAAAAAGGAACAGGCCAAGCTTGCGAGGCCCTTACATTCAGCTTGAATGCATTTCTTTGGACAATTTTTTTTTTTCTTTTGTAAGACTGCATCCAATCAATTCCAAAATTTCAGTGACGTCAATGAGCAAATTGGAGAACTCAAAGGGGAAACGGGGGCACATGGAAGCCCTGGTATCTTCTGGCTGGCAGAGGCAGAGTTTCAACCGCTTCTAGTTCTTTACAGAGCAGAGAACCGGTTGATGGCAGAACTGAGCATATTCCAGCAAAACAATACCCCTCATCTTAGCTCTGCCCATGTCCCAATTGAGTTTAAAATGTTGGCACCCTGAAAGAGAAAGAAAAAAAAAAGAAAGAATAAGAACGCTGGAGGGAAACAAGGAAGCAAGGAGAGGATGTAGACTTGCAGAGCAGGTAGTTATGCAATGCTCCAGACACAAAAAAGAACAAAAGGGGACAACGTCCACAGACTGAGGATGCTGCAGTGACTCTTAAATGAGAAGGGGGGAGCAGAATGCAGAAGGCTTGCTGGGAAGAACGGAGGGATGCAAGACTTTTGAAGGAATATTCAGTGCTGTCAGCCCAAGAAAGAAGTCAACTTTTTACTCCCAAGATTACATAAGTTTAAATTTCATCCTATTAGACTTTTGGTGGTCCTCTGGTTTTAGTATACTAGATATTGTTTAGATATTTCAAAAGCAGGCTAGTCACCTCATGACATTTGCATACTCTGTTTATCCTTACGTTTTTCATTTTAAGTAATATAATGCTATAAACCTTCCTTTAAAAAACAAGCTGAAAATTTTTTGATTAAAAAATTCAAATAAGAGGACTGAAGTATCTGTATCAGGCTTTTTGCACAATTCACAGTGATCTAAAGAAACTTTTCTTGTTATAAAAGCCTCTTGTCAGTATCATTATAAACTGTGTAACTGCTTAAACTCTTTCAGGTTCTCTCCTGGGGGATATCTTATACTTAACTTCCTGGTTTAAAAAAAACCAACTTCACCCTGACACCTGATGCTTACACATCGGGTATTGTGGGGCCAGGTGAATGCACTGTTTCTTATACCCAATAACGTCCTTAAGTACTTATCTCTGACCTAAACAACAGCTACTGCATTTATGGGAAATCCCTGCCACTAGGCAGAAGGCACAACTTGGCATTCAGACAGTATTGCAGACATATGCAAAAAGTACACTCAAATGCTGCTTTCCAATCTTTACCACCAGTCCAAGCACTAAATCTGTTGGTTTAAAGAGGTCATGTTAGGCTTCTTTTTTTTCTTTTTTTAATAAAAACCACCACTATTTCAGAGGAGCAGCATAGTTAGGAACCGATTCAGAGAAAACAGAGCTTGTGAAATTAAAAAAAAAAACAACAAAAAACCAAACCCCACAAACATAACAGAATTTTGTTGGTGAGTCTTAGAAGCTGTCAGTGAAGAGCAAAAAAATGTACCCTTCTAGTGTAACAATACTGCACATATGGAACATAACTACACTACTGAATTGCTGAAAAATCCTCTTATGAAAGCTGATCTTAAAATGCTCCCTCAAAATCCGTACCCTTCTCCCATATCTCTGCCTAAGAGCGGGGCGTACAGTATCCCTTCTTCGCAGTTACAAGGCCCCTTTTTATAAAAAAAATAAAATTCACTGCATTCAATGTTATGAAGACTGCAGAGTCTCTCAAGAGCCAGGCACTAGCTCTTAAATTTATCAAGAACTATGTTTGAAAGGTGATTACTGATGCATTCACTCAAAGTCCACTGACCTTGCTCTACAAGAAGTTTGAGGAACAAAACTGTACTTGTAGGATACGAATTAGATTAATCCTACAGAGAACCAATACAAAACTGGCAGTGTACAATCCTGGAAACAAATACAGGCAATTTATAGTCTGGTTCAGTTTAGTCCTCTGCTAAATAATTACAGAAAAAGAATTGGGGAAAGCTAGAAACCTCACAAGCCTCGAGCAGAATTCTGCACTCTTGTGAATCAGAAACAATTATCTCAAAGAATGGCACTTTTCACAGCTTCTTACTCTAGTAAGAATGGAGAGTCATGATTAAAAGTCCTGAAAATATGAGTGTTGAATTGGCACAGTCATAATTCTACTCCCAACAGTACAAACACTGTGTTTGGATGAATGTATAACTGGATATAAATACATAAGTATACACATATATGTATTTTATAAATAAAAATACATATAAAAACCAAGATAAACAATTATGATATAATGTTGAATCATAACCACAGATGTCCTAGCCATGGTCCACAGACAGCTAGCTTCTAGGAACTCATGACTCATCTTTCTTCCAATTAAGTTGTGCATACTGTTGATCAGTATGAACACTCAGACAATCCTCTTGTTATCCAGAGTACTCAAAAAGTTGAATACCCTGGATAATGAAAAAAACCCAATCAGTATGGATGCCTTGGGATCACTGGAAAATGCAAAGCAAACATGTTTAAGCAATGTAGTTAATTAAGTCTACCAGCATTTGTTAACTCTAGGCATTCAGGTGTCCTATGCTGCACTTTGGATGGGCATATTAATTTATCTGCTGAAGTAACTAATGTGATGTTACAGGGCAGATGTTGATACAAAATATGGTCATTCAAGTATTCTGATAGTGGCTGTACAGAAAACAGGAAATAGCTGGAGGCAGAAGTTGATGATATGGCAGTTCATAGCCTTAGCACTGCAGTATCTGACAAAAATGCTTTGTTACTTCCAAGCCCAATAGAAATACATAGATTAGCAGCATGGATTCCAAAGCTGCGAGAAACCAAACAAAGCTCACGTGGCAGCCAAAGCCTTGGGAAGCACCGGGCAGAGGCACACCAGTGTGTCAAACCCACTGGGGTCTAACACAATGGATGCTAGGCTACAACCTGATTTTATTATCAATGAGCTACAACAGTCCTGCCTAATTCAGGCTGACTTAAGGCAGTAAGCTCGTGTGTGCCCGTATTACGCTCCTAGGCGCCCTGATGCAGAACATATGTAGGGCCACCAGCACTGGCTCTGCAGGCCAAGAGAGCTGGAAGTTGTAAGCAGCGGTGCCAACCACTAATTACTGGAAGCCTGATGGAGATCGGGTAGTAAAATTGCTTCTGGACCTACCCTGAACCCCCCCCAAAAAAGAGCTGCATTGTTGGCTTTGCATCCCTCCTTGTGTCACAGTTAGTTTTGGCTCTTGAGATGGCCAAAAGACAGGAGCATACTGATTGGCGAGATGCTAGTCTCCATGCACACACTGATTTACAGGCTGGTTTACCTTGGGCCACTCCTGATTAGACATGGAAAAAGAGAGGCAAATTTAACACTTAGCTTGCTGTGCAACACAGAGAAATGGGCTGCATATATTTGTCTCATTCAAGGAAGATAGAAAAAAAAAATCTGCTTTCAAAGGCAACATCCATACATAACAATTAAAATACACTGTTTACTTGTACAGTTATGACAGAACACTGACCTGTAACATGCATCTGGATACAACACCTTCAGGTACCTCAGGAAACTTCTGTCGCAGGTCATGTAAAACCTGAATATCAATTTGCTGGCTTCCTTGGGCCATTCGTATATTGCCTGGTCAGGATTGTTTTTCAACAGGCAGTTTTAGGCCTTAGTAAAGGGAGTACTCATCTCTTCTGTCCCAGCATTTTCTGGAAGAGGAAGGAAAGCTTTAAGACACTGAAAGTAGGCACTTTTGATGTAAAAAACAAACAAACAAAAATGAAAAGCAACCCCCAAAACAACATGCACAAACCCCCTTTCCAATTATGAAATATAAGTCTGTATTTTATGTCAGTATTTTCTCATGCAACATTTGTGGCTAATTGTCCTTCACACACTCATAACCCTGAAAATTGCCCATTTATAGACATATCTCCTGATCTATCTTTGTTTTTATATTGACATTATAAAATATATTAAGAATAAAAGAATACTTGATTTGTCAAGCTATTAAAATTTGTGGGTTTATGAACAGCATTTTTTATTTCCTAAAACACAAGCAAGCACAAGAAAATCCACATCACAAACAGAGATACAGCATTCATTCAGCTTCTGAGTATACCTACACTGTTACCTCTACCATCACTGCTATTGATTATTATCAGGATATTGTGACTAGAAGTTCTGTGTTTCTAAGGTTCAGGATTTACTAGCCATAGTCTACTTGTTTTTCACCCAACATACTTAAGAAATATTCTGAGATGACATCTAGAAGGGATTAACCCTATAACAACTCAGGTTTCTTCAATTAATTCTCCTTCTGTTTTCAAGGAAATTATGAAGGGTATAAATAAGATTATTTTAACTACTGGGGGGGTATTTTTTAATATAAATGAACAGGCTTTAGCATTGTTTTAACAGTAGGTGTACACACTGAACATTGGGCTAGACAGAAAGGAATACATTGATACATGTATTATATTTATAACTAAAGTTACCAAGTAATTTTTGTACATGTGCATCGCAATGTTTCAATATGGCAGCACATGGTTATATTTACTCTAGTATGGTATAAAATAAATGCAATAAGCTCTGCTCCCACCATCTCACTATACTCACAGGGAAATACACTGCCTACAGGACTTTAAGTATCACCACCACATTCACAAAAAAAAAGTTCTCTCCTTCCATTTCAATTACAATAGGTAACTAATATGGCTTCAGTGATAATGTAGCATAGAAAAAATGCACTTGTATCAAACGAATATTAAGGTCTCCAATCATTACTTGAAGAACACTGCAGAGCCCAAAGACATTTAAACATTATTAATAAACTCAAATTAACCTTAAATCTGAAGTGGCAGTCTAGGAGGCCTCATTAGGCCTCTAGTACAGACAGATTAGAAGTGTTTGCTGGTTTGGGGTGTTTTTTTCCTAATTCTTGATGTTGCAAAGGAACTATAAAAAGGACTCAACATCTATCTTGCTAGAGGAAAGCTTAAAGGGTCTGAAAAGTTATTTGGACAAATGCATGCCTAAGGAACAGAAATGTAGCACTGTTGTCAGCCATGGAACTTAGAATCTGGTAGCAGGATATCGAGAATATTGTTAGAATGTTACATATACCATTGGAAAAGAAACGGCACAAATGCAAGAGTGAACAGCCAAGGCTGCCAGTAAATAGACTGTAGAGGAAAAGGGTACCAACAGGGGGTAAGTGAAACTGCTGGCAGCAACATTTTGGCTTTATTCAGAGGCTCAAACATAAAATAAGGATAATACAATATTACAGAAGTAAACTGAAAAATCTATTCCAGAAATTCATTATCAGAAGAAAAGGAATCCAGCAATGGTGACCTGGAGAAAGAACTCTTCCTAAAACCATCAAAAGCAGAGTTTACTTGCAAAAGAAAAGTTTTAAATTCTGGAGTACAACACAATATAAAGTTATTTTTGTTGTAATGTCCATTTACTAATCCTTTTACATACTGCTTTTAGCTATTTCCAAAAGCACTTCAGTGATTTTATACTGTTGAAGAGAGACATGCACAACAAAGATCCCAGTGCTCACTTATGCCAGAAATGCTAAGTAATTAGAAGAATTAATTAGCTGTGTTCTTTTAAAGACTACTGGCAAGATCCTCAGATAACTTAAAAGGCCTTGGCAACTGTAACACGATGGAGCTCCCCTTGAAGCTTTATTCTGTGAAAACCACTGATAGAAAAGTAAATGTATCATCTCCCAAAGGCTACTCAGACCCATGAGACACAAAATGAACTTCTTTTCTTGTTTATTAAAAAAAAACTCAAGGAAGACAATGTAAAATATGATTCAGATGACAACTACAAGGCTGTTATAATTCTAGTCCAAATCCTGGTTAAGAAATAAATTTAAAAATCTCCTTTCTTCTGACAGCACACACACTCAACGGATCAGAGCCAATCTTCAATACAAACCTTAACCTTAATATCCTGTTGACTTTTCAAAAAAAAATCTGTAAGCAAGTGTTCTTCAGAATAAATTCTGCCCAAATTGATTTAATGAATAATCATCCTAACAAAACCTATAAAAAGCAGCTGACAGTCTAGAATGTTATCTGTGCTGCTTGTTTATTACTAATCTTCTCGTACTGGAACATCACATACATTTCACACCATAAGAAATATCAACACTAATGGTGCAAATATTACCATCACCGCTGTTTCAAACAATTCTGGAGTACATCTTATGATGTACTCATAATGACTGAAGTCCCATTTATGATGAGCTACCACTCTGGACACAGCCTTTGAGAGTTCAAGCTTTTGGAAATAGGCAGAACACTGCAACAGTAACCAAGACACCCTTCAGCTTCCCCAAAAATTAAAGGAATGAAACCTTTAATCTGGCTTTACACTTCAGCTGCCTCTAGTAAGTAAATTGCTCATACTTTTCTGTAGTTTTAATCTGATCACGTCTGATCTGTGTTCTGCTCACAAGGCTAAAAATGCTATAAAAGTAACCCATCTAAAAGCTTATTTTAGAAACCCGTCTGTAAATGTTTATTAAAAGGGTGCAGAAACAAGAGGACATTTTCTCGTAACATTAATGGTGCAGATTACAGATGCTGTGTATAAAAAGGCTGTTGTCATGACAGTAAATTAGATGCAACAAGTTGCAATGCAAGACCAGTAGAGGTTGCTAAAGTGCCTGTTGAGATAGCAGCCAAGGGATTTCTGGCATTTCTTTTGATGAAACCAAGAGATGCAGAAAGGCAACAGAAATACATAAGCAGTTATAAAGATGACTGTAAAAGAAAAAAAAGAAAGGGAAGGAAAAAAAAAAAAGGCAATCCCCCCAAAAGCCACCCAAACCAACAACAAAAACCAAACAAACAAAACCACAAAAAAAATAGCTACCCAACTCCTCTACAGTTATCTCAGCTTCGTTCAGCAGGACTAAGCAGTTCCTCAGTTCTCCCAAATGATTCACCTATCCACTGGGTAGCTCTAAACACAGAAAACTGTCTTTCCCCACTCCATGCTCTCTTGAGCAGTATCTTCTCTCATATACCTATTCCCCCCCCCCCCCGTTATCCTATCCAAACACCAAGTCAACAAATAGTAAAAAACTTCGATGGACCCTGCTCTTCAGCCAGACCTCAATTCTGATGTATCACTCCAAGTGGCTAATTCACCTGCAGGCCAACCTTAGGTCATTTTCCATTGAGGATTTCCTTACAACAAATAGCTTGAATTACAAAATATGGCTGACAAAAGCGATTGCTAGCATTTCTTTCAGCTTTCTTTCAAAAATATAACAATGTCTCTGATCTCTGCTTAAGACTGGTACACATTCTAAGCTTATGAATCTCTGTGCACAAAACACCCCCTCCTAAATGGCATCTCACCCCTTCGGCAGTAAGAAGCATTGCAAGTTTATTGCCAGTTCACACTTACTTGTTATGTGTCATCCCCCAACCCCCTTATAATTAGGTTAGAGTAATATTTTTGTATCGTTATTGCTTGGAAAAAAAATAATCAGACTACAAGTGCCATATTCTCCTCTTGCAACCTGCCTCTCCAACATCTTACATACTGATTTCCAGACCTATTTGTCTTTCCTTTCCTTCCTCACTTATACCTGTACGTCCTTGTTAAATGTGAGACCAGAAACTCCCACTACATGTGCCTAGCAAATGGAGGAAAGAAAAACAAATAAGCAAAAACCAAACCACTGCATGTAAGGCCAACTTTCCTTACAGCAACAGGTTCCTAGCTCAAGGGAGTACTGCGCAGCTTTAAATACAAAACTGACAACTTGCAGGCGGGGCGCGGAGGGGGAGAAGGCAAGAATAGTAAATCCAAAATTGTATGAATCTCTGAGAAGCTACAATACAAAATACATTCAGAAATTAAACAGCAAGAAATAATGACACAGTCTTGCCTGCCCCTTCACACCTCCTCTCTGCCCCGCCCCCGCCCCCCCCCCCCCCCCTCCCACCCTCTCCCTCCCCGCGGC
>WUAM01000164.1:1116898-1133776 GCA_024336885.1 Actenoides hombroni | reverse complement strand
ATTCTAGAATTAAAACGCGAGAAAGAATGAACCCGTTGTTTCTGTCCCCTCTACCCTCCTCTTTCGCCCCCCCCCCTCCCCGCCTTTTCTGAGTGCTTAAATAAGGTTAAATACCAGGTGGCCTGAACACACATTTTTACTTTAAATTTTAAGAACATTTTGAAAGGGAGCAAATATAGAAACAAGAACATTCTACCATGGAGTCCCATGTTCTCTCTGCAAAACAGATTAAAAAGTGAAATGATAGAATATAAAAGCTTACACTCACATCACTAATGCTTTAAATGCATATTTTTAAAGGAAGACTGTGTGAGAACTTGATGATGGAAACAGGATTATTAAATATTCCTAGCAGAATTTATTTTTCCTAATACATTACTCACCTTTTCCATGTCTATTTTGAACCATTTCAACAGTCCTTTGAGAGAATCTCTATTCAGATTAATCTTCTCAAAACCACAAGTTAATTCAGGTCACCACACTTAGTTTCTGGTCTAATCCTCAATCTATTAAATAGCGATACTTCTATTTCACTAATTGCCAGATCTCTACTCTGGACTGTTAGGAATCCAAAACAAGAACACGAGCGTGGCTATAAACCTGATTTCATCACATGACCATGAAAATGAAAAAATCTGAATTACAAATAAGCACAACTAAAGAGTTCTCCCCCAGATACACTATTGGACTGGATTAAACCAAAAGATTTCCAGCAAATAATTAATGATGAGCAAGATCAGAGGAAGATGGTAAACTGCAACAGCTCAAAGAAATAATCTGTTCCTATGGAAAGAAGAAAAAAAAAAAAAAAAAGATTTTTTTTCCTTCGTCCAAATTCACTGCAAATATTAATTTCCAAAAATAAACTTTCATCTAACACATTTCATAATGTCTTTTTAACTCCTAGTCTGAATAACAATGCATTATAACAAATCCCACAGCAAGTGCACACACATAAAACACTTAAGGAGGTTTAATGTGTCAGGTATTTCATTGGAAACTATGAGCACCAATACAAATTTTTTTTTTAAGTAAACTAGGTAGCTGGGATTGTACTTTTTCCATTTTGTGCAAATGAAAAAAAATAATTTAAAAAAGTGTTTTGTTTTTGTACTGTGAAGTACTTTCATTCTTGCTAGGTTAGCCATGCTAGTATGCACATGAAGAGACTATTCATGGATTTTACATCAGTTGGGTTTCTCCCCTCCCCCCCCTCCTTTTTTTTTTTTACGAATCCTCTCAGAGAATTTAATTAAAAACAAGGCTATCTTCCTTTACTGCAGGCCACTCTGTGGATTCTATCAAAGCATAGCTGACTTTTTCATAGCTCAGCAGTATGTTAGCGAGCCTCATACATGAGCACCTTATAAGTGAGGTGAGGTTTCTCAGATCACTATGAATAATTCCTAAAGAGTATGATTTCATTAGAGAAAAATGTAACAAAACAGTTAAACTCACCTCAAGCTATTGTTGTAGTTGACAGTTTGAAATTTGGCCTGTATTTGCTGCATAGCATGTTAACAACAGAAATCTGAAAGCTTTGAAATTTCTAAAAAGGGTTTCAAATCGTTTTTACTGGAGATGAAGTAGAGATAAGGAAAGAAACACATCTCTAAGACGTCTGAGAAGGCATTTGGAACTCTTTCTACGTTTATTCTCAAGGGCACACCAAATCATACAAAAGCAATACTTCTCATGTGCTCTCCCTGCTCACACAGTTCTTCCAAGACTGCTAAAAGCTTTGCATCACAAGTTAGCCTTCTGGTTAAGAAGGGAACATAGCAGTCGCCACCCCTCTCTTCTGAACTGTAATGAGAGTTTTGAATATAGTACCTGCGAGCATCAATAGGCCTGTTACAAAACGCAAGATTGCATACTGGGACTTTAAGCGCCTATTCCTACCCCTTGTTCCCATCTATGCTTTTTCTTCTCCATATTTAGTTCCCTAAACGTCATTATCTGTTACATCTAAAACATTTTCCAATGTTTTACTACTTCCTGGTTTGCTGAGTAAGAGATAGCTTGGTAAAAGCTGCAACAGGAAGAGTCAAAGTCCTTAGTACCTCAAAGTCATACAAGTGTTAAGATTCGTATCAAAAGCCTGATGGACATGCTCATTGTGACCACAGTAACAAGTAGGGTAACAAGCACTTGAAAGCATTTGTTTATTTCTATCCCTCTGCTTTCATGAATTTTAATCACTATTCCACACACAGAACAATTCTAAAAAGACCTGGCTCCAGAGCAGTTTGCAAAGTTCCAGTTTTCATATGTGACATCAGTCCAAATCAGATCAAAGTCTTCCTTGAAAAAGTTGCCCCCTAAAAAGCTGTAGATTTCAGGGAACTTCACAGTAACCTACTGCCAACAGCAGCATTAAAATGGACACGAATGGCAAGTTCATTCAATAGCTTCAGGAACCTCTACAATAGCTGACTCTCAGCCAAAGGCGACTACCCTGTAGCCTAAGTACACAGAAGCCCATCTCAAAACCTCCTGGCTCCAAACACCCTCACAACAGTATGAAACCACACTCCAATTAGACCTGGAGCTGAAGAGCTTTCAGACTTGTGGCTCCACTGCTGAAAACTACAGTCGTGTGACTGACAGCTCTGAATCAGCCAATCTGAACTCTACAGTCACTAGCCCAACAGCAGTTTCACTGAATCCACTTAAGATTCAGTTTACACTTGCTAAACCAATACTTCACTTAAACCCATACTTCACTTAAAAAAAAAAAACAACTTCAGCTAAACGAAACAGACATCTGATGAAACAAGAATCACGATTTCTAGGAAGTCATAACCCTAGATACTTCCCCATACTTTCTGATAGTGACTTCCCAGTTTAAAACCAAGACAGCACGCAAAACAGACATCAAATCTTTCAGAAGAGACTGATGCACATGATTACTATCTGAAAAGCCACCACGGGACATCATCGTATAGGAGGCAGCACATAGGAAGAACAATGCTTTTTGTTCTTAAAAGATCATGCAACCAGGAATATCTCAGGCTTTCTCAATGTAAAGTTCTCTTCAAAATTATACATAAACAGTTTTAGAAGACAGAAATATGACTTAGAGAAATACATTTAGATGGAAACAGTATGAGATTGGATTTTAAAAAGCACAATGAATCAAATGCACACAGAGATACTTAGGTAAAGAACAATTTCTAGGTTTCATAGTGCGGAGCCAACAGATTCTGTGAAATGATGTACTTGCACCTTAACATTCAACCACTGTAGAAATCATACTTTATTACAACACTGCTACAAAGTTTCACACAAATCAAAGTTATGCATAGGTTGCTGTTACTTTGCATCTGTTAGTGCTCATTCTAAACAGAACAGCAAGAAGTGTCATCAATTCAGAACTCAATAAAATTACTGGTACTATACTCTTCTCAGTAGGAAGACCGTATCAGAGAGGTACTTCAGTTTCAAACCAGTTGGATTTGAAATAACTGCCAGTTTTATCCATTAAAAGTTTTTGGGGAAAAAAAAATAAAATCTTCAATTTCATAACCAAAAGTACGTTACTGTTTTTCCTATATTGCCAATTCAAAGACGAAAGAACGCAAAAGGCTGAAGAAATACTAAGTTACATGCACAATATATAATGCTTTTGCTCTCATTTATAGCAACCTACAATTGTTGGACGTAAAATTATCCCTATGTCACATTTCCACAACAGTAGAAAGTCTCAGAGTGAACTTTGTGTCCTTTTAGTATGATCCCGCTGACAGTATTACTGTATTTCTTCTAAATTCGTATGAGAACATAAGGCGAGCCCTGTCGTGCCATATTTTAGCTGCTTGCCCAATAATTCCATTTCTGATATAAATTTTGGGTTATTCATTTCACTGCAGGAAGCTCTGGAAAGCATCCATACCCAGGCAAATATCTGAACTTGAGCAGCTCAATACAGAAGTCAGCAGCAGCGTTACAAATCTCAAAGCTTCCATTATGTAAGCTAATATTACAGTGGTTTTACTTATGACTAGACTGGCATTTGAAAGACTTCTTTCTGTGCTTCATACTGATATTAAGGCAAGTACCCCTAAAAAATGTTAAGAAATTCCATTATCCTACAACTGCAAGCCAGAAATGAAGGCAAAGATTAAGGGATATGACAGCATTTTAGGGGCAATATTCTAGAATCAAAGTATCTCAAAATAATTGCCCATACTTACAAACAACTCTAAACAAGCAGTAGCGGTTTTAAGTTAGAAGAGTGTACATTTAGATTGAACATAATGAAGAAATTCTTTATTATGAGAGTGGTGAGATACTAGAACAGGATGCCCAGTGAAGTCGTGGATGCCTCTCACTGGAAGTGTACAGGTTGGACTGGGGCTTTGAGCAACCTGACCCTGTGAAACATGCTTCTGCCCACAGCAGGAAGCTTGGACAAGATGATCTTTAAAGGCTCTTTCAGACCTAAACCACTCTATGAATCTCTATCAGTGATGTCCAAACCACAGATAATTGCAATTCTTCCAACTATATCAATATCCAATGCATTAAGTAACGCCTTGAAATTTACACCCCCCCTACAATTAGGTGATATTTCTGTAGTCAGGCTGTATAGGAAAGTGTATGCATACAATTACATTAGAAAAAACATTCACAAAAATCCCAGTAGTAAAAAGGTATGTAAATTATTTTCTTATATAAATTACATGCGGTGTCCTATTTTTCTAAACTATGTGTTACATTTTTCCTTTGTAGGAAAGAAATGGCTTACTTGTCTTTTTGGACTAAAATGTTGTTTCTAGCACACCTAGTGTATCAACAGTCAAGTTTTATGAAACAAAAAAGGTCATCCCAATATTTTTAAAAGTTAATATGAAGAAGTTTTCTTAATGCTTTTACTGAAAAAAATAGTTTATGGGGAAAAAACCCCATAAGCCAATTGCATCTCTCTGTTTCGTAGACATACATAATGTACAGGCTATTTCCTGCTTTTACGAGGAAGTTTTTCTATTTATTTCCCCAATTTCATTAAATTAGTCTCCATTTTATGCTTTTTAACTTAAGTTTCTCTTTCCCTAGTTGTGCAACCCCAGTCTAGACAGCAACTCACTTTGGCACAAGCTGCCCACTGCAACATGGCCCAGCAAGATAGTGGTGTCCACTGTCAGGAAACAAAGATCTGAAAGTCCTTCTCCAACAAAACTTGGCCTCATGTTTAAGAAATTGATCTAGCCAGCATAGGGCTGAGGGGGAGACAAGGAGGGTGAAAAGCCAAGACACAATACATAAAATGTATTCTCATTGACCTTCAAAATATAGGGTATGATTTATTCCCTTCTTCCACATCTCACTTTTTTTCTTTTTGCTTTGGGATTCTTTGTTTAATCTCAAATGTTTATATCAATATAGAACAAAACAAAGATGAGCACATGTTTCAAATTCAGGACTAGTTACACCTTTGATACTGTCTCCAGTTCTTTAGAATTCAAATCAAAACTTACATGTTCTTATTTGGAAGATGTTCACCTTTAGCTAATATGGTCTTTTATCCCCCCCTCCCTGGTCCTTTATGTCTCTTGAACCATTAAACCAGGTAAGTAGGTGACTTTAGCTATGGTTTAGACAAGCAGATGAAACAGTTTCAGAAGACGTTAGTACAGCCCCATATAAGTTGCCAATAAGAGCATCCTTGCCGAGGATGAAATGTAAGTGTAACTATAGGGGTGTAAGGGAATATAGAGGATATAAGGCTAACTCTTGCCATAAACAGAAGCAGAGAAACCAAAACGTTAGGTCTGGAAAATTTCGAGGGAACTACCACTTTTGCTTCTAAGACTCAAAACAATCTTGTTTTCTTTATAATGTTCCCAGGATAGAGTAATCCAAAGATCTCTCCATCCTTTATTTATTCTTTTGCTCTAAGGGTTGTTAATAGTGCAGCAAGGGCATCTCAAGTCATACAATTAGGAGGAAAACTTACTTTACTGCGTTTCTAACTCAGCCAGTGAGATGTAATAACATTTGATAGGGCAGGCAAGAGAGGTCTCTAGCTTGAGGAACTCATTACCGATTTTTAAAAATGAGCTTCCTACAATAGGTATATTACAACAGTAACAATTAAAAAGTCTTTAAAATTCTGATTTGCTGCTACAATAAGGCTACTATGAACAATAAAATTGTTATGAAGAATATTTCTGCTGTGTCTCTGCCCTCACAGCCATGTTACATAATGCTCATCATATTATACAAATGTCAAGTCAGTCCAACACAATAACTGAATAAAAGGCCTCAAAGTAGCATGAATGTACCAAAGGCAAATTAAATCTAATTCTGATACACTATTACTCAAATGTAAGGGTGGCTCAGTGATATCATGACAGCCAAACTCCAGAAATAGTATCGACTTTAAATACACCTTGCTTTTAATTATTATTCCTCATTTGTACCTTGGTGTGTAGTATTCAGCAGTCGATATATCTACTGCAGAACAGACTATATTAACGGCAACTTAATTCAAAGACTTTAAATAGGCATTCACATAAAACAGCATTACTTTTGGGGATTAAAAAAAAAACCAGCTCTGGGAATTTAAGAAGAGTAAAAAAAAACCTTAGTAACATCACAATTAAGCCATATAATGTGTATCTGCATGCACATTACTCACGTCCTGCCTAACATCATGCAATAACTCCACAGTAATGTCAGGAACAGAATTGCACACTCTGGTTTTAATGCATTGGAACGCAACCAGAGAGATAATTTTCTCTTCTTATCGTACTCCAGCTCATTCATCATCTTTCTTTTGTATTTCACTAGGCAAAACACTACACTTCTGAACTATGATTTCTTCCAAACAGTCTTATCAATTCAGTCTCTTTGCTGATCTCATTTTAAAACATAGCAGTAATTCTAACTTGTGAAACAACAAGAATTTTTCCAGGTCACAGGGTCAAAATCTCTGATTCTACATATGCTAAGCAGGCACTTAGAGAAGAACGCTAACATTTTGCAAAAGTTTATGGCAAGGGCTTTCATACCTGTGGCAGTCATACAACCAGGAACTGCCAGCACTGGTGTACAATGCCCACATCCTCCCTCATCTTCAGTGTGCTGAAGCCACATTCATGTAATATTTCACTGTGATTCACAGACTACTTTGAGAATGCCTGGTTTACACTGAACACCATTCAAAAGAAAAGTGTTGGAAGTGAACACTTCCTGAGCATTACTGCTGGCTTTAGAGGGGTTAACTGCTTAAGAGAAAAGCAAAAAGACAGCAAGTATAGCATGAACAATAGTATTTTGAGCAAGCTGTAAGCTATTACACTTTACAATCTATATAATTTAAGAGCAAAACAAATTAATCACATATCACCTTCAGTACTCTCTCCTATACAGTATAAACAGTTATCTGTATGTGAAAAATGTATGTTATAGGCCACATACAAGTATAATCTGAAGCTCTGGTGGTAGAATTTATGATCCTATTTATATGAAAGCCATTGCTCAAAGCATTAAAATGGATCATCACCAACCCACAGCTGTGTGTTTGGACTGTTAGTGAACTGCACTAGAAGAGGAAGACACAAGCTGGTTTACTTCCCCCTAGTACTCCTGTCTAGTCATGACACCCCACTACTTCCTCCTAGTAGTCATGTATAGCCCTCACCATTCAAGTCTTTGCTTTTCAAGCCACTGAATTCACATACAGCTTAAGCCTTCATTACTACAAATCCTTTCATTTATGTTTCCACAAGGATGCACGTGAAGATTAAGTTGCCCGACTTGTAGTCAATAACTCAGTATCATTAGTTAACCAGTCAATTAAGATCACACCGTGGAACTATCACTTCTGGTATATCAAAGTTTCCTTATGAAACACTAATATAAAAATTATTTGTATGTGTAATTTCAGTAGATTTATACCAGGTATGATATGGTGGTTAGGACAAGAAGCATTTAGGACAGTCTGAGGTCCATGTTCTTCCCACCAAAAAGATCCTGCTTTTCTCTCCATGACTACCTGGAGGCTGGCACTTCCCCTTTCCACCTCAAGCAGGTGCTTGTATAAAAAAAAATTAGATTACTTATTCAGAATACATCTCAGTCTGCTTAGTAATCCCATTTTTGGGATTTTAACCTAAATTAGTTAACCACTCTGCTAATCAAATGCTTGTGTCAACTGGAACAATAGAGGCTGGCAGAATCTGTGCCAGCTGAAATCATTCTCAGAACTATAATCTGAAAAGCTATTTCACAGAATGCTAATGTTTGCCTTCTTCCCCGATATTCTTCCCTAGAGGAAGAAAAAAATATATTATTTAGTGCCAAAGAAATAAGCTTTTGGAATGTTTTCTGAAAGTATGTCTAGCAAGACAGGTACTTTATTCTCATTTACAATCCAAATGCAAAGAACACAAATTTAACACTTACGGAGCTTTCAGCTAGTTTTCAACCTTACCTACAGTATAAATTATGTGTGGAAGACTAGGTAAATTTTAAAAAAATACAGCATTTACAGAGAAACTGCAAGTAGCTTTGGATTGTTACAGAAAGCATCAAACAACAAAACTCAAGTATTTCTACTTCATATACCAGACTTGAGAAAGTATTCGGTCGCTAAGCAGCAGCAGGCTACAGGCATCGCTTCAGATTTTAATGTTACACCGACCATATGTTAGAGAAAGTCTTGTAAAATCATTTAACAAAGTATTTTCTCAAAGTAACTATTTAGCCAGATTTCAGCAAAAGTATAGTTTGAAAACTTATTGACCAAACACTACAACAACTAAAGCAAATACAGATGCTGCCAGTGTCACAAGTAAGACGTATCTGTATTTCAGTAGTGAGGAAAAGAACAAGAGAACCAAATAAAAGAAAAAAAGCTTTTAGATTTTGGCAGTGAGCTTTTCCCCTATGGACAGAACAGGCTGTCCCCACAAAACTAGTGTTTACCAAACGTGGCTCAGTGATCAAATTACACTTTCCCTGGCATTCACTAAGCAGTGAATGCATGTCACAAAAAGCCACAAGGAATCCAAAAAGTTTAAGAGTAATTCCAAGTATTCACTTTACTTTCCACATATTCCTTTCAGAAAGTGTTCTCAGTTCCCTGTTCTGCATGCAAGAAGTGACTTATTTTACATATTTGTATTTCAAGAACAAATAATTTCAATGAGAGCAATTAAAATTGTCTAAAAATAATCAAGTAACTTAAATCATTGGTCCAAGATGGTAACAATGCTGATGATAAAGCATCCAAAGTAGGACTTTTCTAACAGAACACATTTTTTTTTTTTTTTCCTCCCCTCCACTCTGCTCCCAGACATTGTAGTTCTGCCATCTCTCTTGCTTTGGCCATGGCATTGACCTCTTCTCTGGGTAAAAGTCGAGTGATTAACCTATTAGAAGACAATAACCTTCTTTCTGTTCGATTATTCTTTATGCTTCAGCAGCAATGAGCTACTGTGTATAAGCTCAAACTGTCTTGCCTACATTCACGCGTACAGCATCCAGCAGATACTAGGGCACACTGGAAGGTCCTACTGTGCAGAAAGTCTGGATTTGCATTAGTCTGAAATCAAAGATTTCACTGCTAAACAGAGATGAACAATGTAAGAGGCTGACAGAAATTATACCCATTTTCACAGATTTACATAATGGTTTGGCCAGGAAGGGCCCTTTAAAGATCACCTAGTCCAACCCCCCTGCAGTGAGCAGGGACACCTTCAACTACATCAGGGTGCTCAGAGCCTCATCCAACTTGACCTTGAATGTTTTCAGGGATAGGACAACTACCACCTCCCCAGGCTACCTGATCCAGTGTTTCACCACCCTCACTGTAAAAGCCATCTTCCTTCTATCTAGCCTAAATCCACCCTTTTAGTTTAAAACCATTATGCCTTGTCCTGTCACAACAGGCCCTTCTAAAAAGATTGTCCCGCTCTTTCTTGTAAGCCCCTTTAAGTACTGGAAGACCACAATAAAGCCTTACCAGAGCCTTCTCTTGTCCAGGATGAACAACCCCAATGCTCTTTCTTGGGAGACGTGTTCCAAGAACTAGTTAAGAATCTGAATTACAGACCATGTTAGCATAGCTACACCAAAGGCTGAATTTGAGTGGTGAGTTATGAGCCATGTGTTACATTATTTTAGCAGCCAGCATTAGATCCACTGATCCAATAACCACGCTCCTATTATCCCCTATGGAACTGCACATTAATCCCACAACTAGTATATGTGCAAAAGAGCAGTGACTGCCTAAAAAAACCAAACAAATTTCTAAAAAACATGTACAAATATACTCTAGGAAGCACTAGCATTGATTTATGCAGCCTCAAACAGACCAGAATTATGTAATCCAAGACTGCTCTGTCTCAAACCACCTCCAAGAGCATCCTTGATAAAACAGTATTATCTGGAATGTTTTCTAAGCTCATACCTACAACTCTGGAATACTCTGCAATGAAAATCAGCTCCATTTTCAGAGCACCACTGAAAAATTTAGGTCAGAAGGGACTTCTGGAGGTGAATGGCTCCAAACACCTATTCAAATCAGGACTTTCAGGTTTAAACTAGGTGAACGGGGCCTTGACCAGCCAAATTCTGAAAATCTCTATGGATGGAGATTCCACTAGGTTTCTGGAAAACCTCCTTCAGCACTTTATCACCCCCGCTAAGAATAACTTTTTCCTTATGTCTAATTGCAATTTCCCTTGTTGTAATTCATGACTTACCTCTTGTCCTTTTGCTCACCACCCCAGAATAGTGTCTCACCAGCTTTGTCTGTAATTCCCACCAAAACAATTTAAGACCATACAACCACCTTTATCCCTCTTCCCCACATTAAAAATCCTGAGTTCCCTCAGCCTCCCCACATATATCACTAACCATCTTAGCTGCTCTCAGCTGAACTTGCTCCAGTTTGTCAGCATTTCTTGCAATGGCAGGCTCAAGACAGTCTGCCAGATGCATTCCTCACAAGTGCTGAATAGAAAGAATAATCACATGCTACAATGTGCTGGCTGTGCTCTTTCTTATGTCCAGTCTGAAAAGCCCTTTTGCCTATGCTTTGCAAAGGCTGATATATTGGGAAGTACTCTGAAGCCCATTTAGATTCAAAGCTGCTGTCTGAAATACGCTTTTTTAAAAGCAAGGTTAATTAACTTGCTGATGAAAATACACTGTAAAAGCTTCAACTGTATTCTAAATGAAGTAAAAATACGTATCTAAAGAAATACAATTAGTATCTTAAAAATACTTCTTCTCTACTTTTACCTGTATAAAGCTTTCAACGTTTGAATGTACTTCTGATTATTTTGTGAAAATATACACACAACCTGCGGAACCTGGAGAAAAACATTCAGTTTGACAGCTGCCTACTTGGGAAACAGAAGTGGGAAAAACCACGGAGAGAAAAACGAAAGTTACGATGCTGACTATGCTATGAGGAAGAGCTACAGGAAAAATTATAAGCCTCGATGCATTTTGTGACACTGAGCCCAAATTAAATTCAAACCTCTGTGCTAAGTATTTATTTGCTATTGTTGGGCTCTATGCAGAACCTTAATCAGTAGCTTATGTGAGCCCCAACTCTTTTTTCCAGAGACATTTATATTCCTCTCCGCTAACTAGATGTTTACATGTTTCACTGGAATTTAGTTCCATTTGAGTAAAACTTATTTCTTTCTAGTCCAGACAAATGTCTTTTCTAGACATCACAGAGAACCCATTTAAATATTTGAAATTCAAAATTTAAAATGCCAAACTTCTTAATGCCAAAAATCAAAGCCACTGCTAACAGTATTTTAACAGCAGGAAAGTTCTAGATGCCAGCATAGAGTGGAAAACCTTTTTCAATGTCATATACTGAAGTTCAGAAAAAAAAACTGTCAAGCCCTACATCTTCCCATCTCATAGCAGCTGGCAGATCTTGCTCTGAGACTAGATGCAGGATGGCCACCTATCAACTAAGAACAGTAAACGTAGGTAAAAGAGCATAAATATACATAAGAAGAGCTACTACGAGTTGTTAATGGCACCAGTCATTATGAAACTAAGAAAAAAAAACCTCAAACACAAACCAAACTGTTTCAGATGGATTTCTAAACTTCATTTTCCCACCACTGCCTTGAAAAGCAGCTTCTTTCCAATAAGGAATGGAAACTGCTACACTTTCCACAAAATAAAAGTTACCACCATGTTGCAAATGAATGGTTAGTTATTTTAAATGAGGTGGTATAGTTAATTCCTTATGTGGGAAAAAAAAATGATTAAAAATATTTTCTAGTGCTGTGGCTTCCTCTTATACTACAGATCTTCCAGAGAGCCTACCGATTAGTCTTGAAACAAGACAGACAAGCAATCACTTTTCATCATTACATGGGAAGTCCACAGAACAAAAGCAAAGACTACATCTCTCCAGCTCAAGAGGGACAAGGAACTACTGGAGAGAGTCCAATAGAGACCAATGAGGATGATTAAGGGACTGGAGAATCTCTCCTAGGAGGAAAGGCTCAGGGACCTGGGACTGTTTAGCGTGGAGAACAGAAGACTGGGAGGGGATCTTATCAATGCTTATAAATATCTAAAGGACAGGTGTCAAGAGGATGGGACCAGTCTCTCTTCAGTGGTGCCCAGACATAGAACAAGGGGAAATGGACACAAACAGGAACCCAGGAAGTTCCATCTGAATGCAAGGAAAATCTTCTTTACAGTGAGGGTGACAGAGCACTGGAACAGGCTGCCCCGAGAGGTTGTGGAGTCTCCTTCTCAGGAAACTTTCCAAATCTGCCTGGATGCAATCCTGCGCAACCTGCCCTAGGTGCTTTGGCAGGGGGGTTGGACTAGATGATCTCTAGAAGTCCCTCCCAACTCCTACCATTCTGTGATTCTTATAAATAGCTTAATACTAATAAACTTACAGCCATTCCATTTCACAATGTTAAAATGTATTCTGAAATATTCACACTAGTTTCATTGTTTCAGCTACGGTAAACTCAATCCCTTTTTACCATCAGTAAATCCTAACAGGATTGATTGCACCAGTCAAATCAAAACCAAACGCTAATATCAATACCACCAACCAGAGGCAAGCTACAGGCCTGTATCTCTCAGGAACAAAGCAAACCAACATACTCTAGAACAAGAAAGTCTACCATGAACACTGCCATTTCAGTTATGTAAATTCAGAATAAAGAATCCTCCTAGGCCCAGGTTAAAAGTAAAATGAGTATGTATTAACAGGAGATTAAAATATATTTTATCCACTATGTTTCATAGTAAAACTAATCTAACAATAAATTACTTGACCTCTACAACAATAAATGTAAGTTTCCTTCAAAAAAAAGTATTCCTTATATCTCAATTTGTATCATAGAGATAGAAGACAACTGTCCTCATAACTTAAAATTCCATAAAGAAAACTCCCTTATAAACAAAACTGGAAGTTAGCAATATATTTCTTACAGATTCAAAAGCAAGGGAAACTACTACTACAGGGAAATGAGCTGCCCATATGCTGTTTTCCAACTTCAGAAGAAATTCTGCTTGAGTTTCCTTTATAGCTTCTGAACTATTGCATAATTTTCTCAAATATCAGTGATTTTAGCCATTTCACTCTCGTGCAGCCCAGAAAGTTTACCCACATATTAAAAGTTCTCTTCAGTGCTTTAGAAAGCTACAAAGTGCCAGCAAAAAAACTGTCTACAAAGAACAGATTTGTGTATCCCTTCCAAGCCACAAATGTAGAAGTTTAGAAGCTGCTCCCCCTCTCCATTTTAACGAAACCTTAAACTTTGCATAATTAGAAAAACGTCTTCCCAGCTGTTGTCATAGGGATAGCAAACTCTTAAAGGAATATGCAAAGCACAAATAGGTACTGTAACACTACCTTACATTTCTCAATCAGCTCTGTAATTGTACAGCTTTAACACTACCTGACTCTAAGTAACACTTGATAAAGTGTTTAGAATACTAGCTTGTTTCAAATCCTAAGATTTCTCATTGTCCCTGCATTGCAAAGCTCCGATACTTGGAAGATGAATTGGGTAAGGCATTCCAATACTAATTACCAAATGAAATCAATGAAACTGTTTTATAGCCACATGTGAAGTTAGGTATTTATCAACTTACAGAGTGAAAAAAAAAAAAAGTGAAATATTGTAGAATTTTTTAAGACCCTACAAAAACACTATTAGTCAAATATGACTGAAGGAAGCCCACCTTAGCTGAATGGTACCTGAATACAAAGAAGTGTAACAACTAAGAGTAAATTACTCTTCGCTGTATATCATATGCAGCAATGCACAGAATTACAAAAAGCAAACCAAAAAAGTAATCAAACTCTTTAACTATTCCAAATATGGGAGAATACTTGCCTCCCCACCCCATTTATAGCATGTGACTGCAAAATGAACTTATACCTAAACCATCAGAATTAACACTGAAATCTTAAATCTCTTCAGAGCTTTTCACTTCATCTTGTATCTACTCAAGAATTGTTAACTTCATTTCTTGTAAGACTTCCTGCTGCCCTGACTTTGAAACATAACGATCGCTAATAATCTTTCATCATCTGCAGGAATACCAATGTGTGTATAGATGGAAGCAAATATTTCAACATTACACATATTTCAAGAAGACAGCACAAATAAACAGAGGATGCCATGATTCTATAGTTCTTCCATTTTCTAAATGATCCACAGTAGTTAAAATCATTTTTTTAATGTAAAGAATATTCATTTTTATACAGAACTGACAGACGTATGTTGTATATATATTTTAACAACACAGACGTACCAAAGCAAATTCCACAATTATCCTTTTCTCCATTCCACAATCAAAAACTGTACTGATGAAAGCTGCATCTGTGTGAGGATTATTTTGCCAGCATAGTATAACTGTACCAGCAAAACACCTAGAATACACAGATTAAGCCATAGGCTATAGTTTCACAACACTTTTTCCACTGCAGTACCAGCTTAAGCAGTCCTCATCCCTCAGCTGTGCTGGCACAACTGTTTGTGCAGCTGAGCAGTGAGGCCGGTCAGGGAATCGATCCAGGTTAAAAATAATATTTTTCTGATGGTAAATTCCACAACCTGCTTTGCTGAGCGGCCACCTGGAACATTAATTAGTTATACAGTGCAACTGAGGGGCAAAGCAGGACTAAGAAGCTAAGGTCAGGACAGCTCATGCCACTGCCGACACGGAAAGAAATGCTCATGAAACACCACCGTAGCTCTTTAAATGTTTTGGCATTTCCTGATTAAGTGCATTGTCCAAATAGTGCAGAACAAAAGAGAATGCTACCTCACAAATGTGTAAAACAAACAAACAAAAAACCCAACAACAAAAAACCCCACAGAAAAGCGCAGGAGGCTTCCACCCACTTTCCAGGAAATACTATGCAAGGACTAGAAGAAATTCTCTTTGAAACTTTTTTAAAATAGAAGTTCCAAACTGCCTCCCCCACATCATCATTCTCTGTTTGTAGCAAGTGTATTCCATCATTCACTTTTTCTTTCACTAGTTCACACACAAAACCTGGTATTGGGTGTCTGCCCTTCAGGCAAACGGGCAAAGTGCTGCTGCATTTTGTTAAGAGAAACAAATCCCGGGCAATGGAAAAGGAGGGGCAAATAAACTGTAACGTAGGACAGTTGCACCTGTTTCCAGCACCTTTATAACTAAGCACACTTTCTGTGCTATAATAAAATAACAAGACTTAAAAAAAAAAAAACCACAACCAAAAAAACCCAACTCATCACACGATACCAGCTATGGTGTTTGTACAAGGGCTACACCCTACCGCCTTGACAAGATTTTAACCTTCAGCAACAACAGCACAAGCTTTTCTCCTAGTGATCTGCTTCACTTCTCAAGTTTTTCAGTCCAAAGGAACTACTGAATAAACATGTCTACAAGGCCTCAAAAAGGTATGAACCCTTGCTGGTTGTGCTCTAGTGATAGAAATGCTTTCTGCTTTTGATGACAAGAGCTATTGGCATATGAACTGCTGAAGTTTATCACTACATGGATAAGTCTTCCAGACAGAAGCTGGTTTATACCACATTAGTGTAGCACACAAGACACAGGGAGCACACACCTGTGTTGCAACCATGTTCAAAAGCAGCATTTCTGGCACATAATAATCTTCATCTTTCTGGTAACAGCAGTTTTTGAGCAGACTGCAGTTCATACCCAAAAGTAAGCATATGTTTTTACTTAGAAAAAAAGCCAAAAAACAAACAAACCCACCTAATTTTGGGAACAGACTATTATTTGAGCTCATGTCTTATTCACACATACATGTTTCACACTTAGGCAAGTTTCCATATACATCTCAGAAAAGTTAGTAAATCAAATGTATCTTTTCAAATGTTTAAATTGAAAATGTATCGAACAGCTAGGTCTCACTTTTGTAGCCTCTATTTTTTTTCAATGTATTGCTTCAACACATTCATGAGACATTTTAATGCTATCAATTTAAGATAAATTTCTCATCTGTTAACTTCAGATGTTTATCAGATGCAATTCAAACTACAGTTTACAATTTCAAGGGAGGAATACTGTAATTAAACAATGAGTCTTATAAAAATTATTCTCAATCAGCATTAATGCCAAGAATAAACTACTCTTTCCAGCTATCACTAGGCAGAGGGCACTTCTCAGAGATGGATTATGAGCAACAGATCTTGTTTAGTATTTTGATCTTTTATTCAGCTTCCAATGAATATTACAATAGAACAAACCAGTAACAATAATACATAAAAATCTGCTGACTTGGAAGTTGGTTTGGTTTTGGTTTTTTTGGTTGTTGGTTTTTTTTGGGGGGGGGGGGGGGGGGGCGCCGTTTGTTTTTTTTTTTTTTTTCTCCACACGGCAACAACCCCAGGT
>WUAM01000164.1:1106397-1116888 GCA_024336885.1 Actenoides hombroni | reverse complement strand
TGTTGTGTGTTGTGTTTGGTGTTGTGTGTGTTTGGGTTTTTGTGGTGTTGGGGTGGGGTGGGGGTCGGGGCTGGGGGTGGGCGGTGTGTCGCTGTTTTGCTTTGTTGTTTTAATTCTCAAGCAGGAACAAACTCAGTGTGAAACACTGGCACAGGCTTATGTCAAGTTATCTTGACTACAACTTACGCCACCATAGATGCTTATCCTCCCAGGAGTTAAGGTTGTGCAATTCCAAAACCATGCAGACAAAACTACTATCCAGAAACATGCACTTCTTCAGCTATTAAGAAGCACAAAATAATAATAAACAGTGCATCTCTGCAGTAGTCTATATTGTAAAGGAAACGTGACACTCAAATCCAGAGGAGAAACCAGCCCAGTCTGAACACACTTCTTTGGGAGTCAGGTTTCACTGTACTGCTCTGTTACAGTGTGAATTCTGATAAACTCATAGTTTAACTAAATTGCAATCTGTGGGAGCCCATGAGCATACAACTTTATTTAGGTACTTGTTCCAGCACCTTATTATCACAGCTGTATAAGACCAGGTAAGAGTCATGAATTTTGATGTGCCTAAACCGTAGAATCATCAGTTCTGGAAAAGATCTTTATGATGGAGTCCAACCACTAACCCTACTCCTCTACTAAGTCCACCACTAAGCCATATCCCCACGCACCACATCTATATGACTTTTAAATGCATCCAGGGATGGTGACTCAAACATCTCCCTGGGCAGCCTGTTCCAGTGCCTGACAATCCTTTCAGTGAATTTTTTTTCCCTAATGTCCAGTCTAAACCTCCCCTGGTGCAGCTTGAGGCCATTCCCTCTTTCTATCACTAGTTTACCTGTCAGAAGAGACCAGCACCTACTTCTCTACGTCCTTTCAGGTAGTTGTAGAGAGTGATGAGGTCTTCCCTCAGTCTTCTTTTCCTCATACTAAATAGCCCCAGTTCCCTCAGTTGCTCCTCATAAGATTTGCTCTTCAGGCCCTTCCCCAGCTTTTGGGTATTAAGTGCAATCTTTTCAAAAACTGTGCTGTTACTGGAAAGATGAAGATTGTTATGTGCTAGAAATGCTGCTTTTGAACATGGTTGAGACACAGGTGTCCCTGTGTCTTGCATGCTATGCTCTTCTCTGGACCCACTCCAGGATCTCAGTGTCTTTCTTGTATTGAGGTGCACAAAATTGAACACACTACTCAAGTTGTGGCGTCACCAATGCCAAGTACAGATGGACAATCACCTCCCCGGTCCTGCTTGCCACGCTATTTCTAATACAAGCCAGGATTCTCTTGGCCTTCTTGGCCACCTGGGTACACTGATGGTTCATATTCAACTGCTTGTTGATCAGGACCCCCAGGTCTCTTTCTGCTGGTCAGCTTTCCAACCACTCTTCCCCAAGTCTGCAGCATTGCATGGGGTTGTTGTGGTCCAAGTGCAGGACCCAGCGCTGAGCCTTGTTGAGCCTCATACAATTGACCTCAGCCCATCGATCCAGCCAGTCCAGATCCCTCTGCAGAAGCTCCCTACCCTCAAGCAGATTGACACTCCCACCCAAGTTAGTGTCATCTGCAAACTTACTGAGGGTGCATTCTACCTCCTCATCAAGATCATTGATAAAAATCTTCAGCAGAAGTGGTCCCTATACTGAGCTCTGAGGAATGCCAGCTGTGACCAGCCACCAGCTGGCTTTAAATCCATTCACCACAACTCTCTGGGTCTGGGTGTCCAGTCAGTGTTTTACCCAGCAGAGTGTACACCTGTCCGAGCTGTGAGGAGCCAGGTTTTTCATGAGAATGCTGTGGGAAACAGTGTTGAAGGCTTTACAGAAGTCCAGGTAGAGAACAACCGCAGCCTTTCCCTCATCCACTAGGCAGGCCATCTTGTCACAGCAGGACCTGACTTACCTAAACCCATGCTGACTGGGCCTGATCCCCTGGTTGTCCTGTATATGGTACACAATGGCACTCAAGATGATCTGCTCCATGACCTTCCCTAGCGCTGAGGTCAGACTGACAGGTCCGTAGTTTCCAGGATCCTCCTTTTGGCCTTTCTTGTAGATAGGCATCACATTTGCTACCCTCCAGTCCACTGGGACATGCCCAGTTCACAAGGACTGCTGGTAAATGACAGACTTGTGTCTGTTTAAGTGGTGTAGCAGGTCACTGACTGTTTCCTCGTGGATTATGAGGGTCTCATTCTGCCCCATCTCCCTGTCTTCTGCTCAGTGTGCTTGGAATCTAGAGAAAAACTAATTCTAGTAGTAAAGACTGAGGCAAGGAAGGCATTAAGCACCTCAGCTTTTTCCTCATCCCTTGTCACTAAGTTTCTCCCTATATCCAAGAAGGGGTGGAGATTCTCCCTAATCCTCCTTTTGTTATTAATGTGTTTATAGAAACATTTTTTATTGTCTTTAACAGCAGTAGCCAGGTTGAGTTCTAGCTGGGCTTTGGCTCTCCCAATTTTCACCCAGCAAAGCCTTACTACATCTTTGTAGTCCTCATGAGAAGCCTGTCCCCTCTTCCAAAGGCCATAAACTCTCCCTTTGTTCCCCAGTTCCAGCCAAAGCTCTCTATTCAGCCAAGCTGGTTGTCTTCCGGCACACTGGAACAGCCTCCTCCTGCACCTTTAAGACTTCCTTCTTGAAGTATGTCCAGCCTTCCTGGACTCCTTCACCCTTCAGGACTGTCTCCCACAGGACTTTGTCAACCAGTCTTCTGAACAGGTCAAAGTCTGCTGTCCAGAAGTACAGATATGGCAGTTTTACTGACCAGCCTTCCCCTCCACCCCTTTAGTTCCCCAAGAATTGAAAACTTGTATCATTTCATGATTGCTATGCCCAAAATGGCATCCAACCATTACCTCCTCCACAAGCCCTGCTCTGTTCACAAGCAGCAGGTCCAGGACAGCACCTTCCCTCTTTGGCTCCCTCACCAGCTGTGTCAGGAAGTTATCTTCTACATGCTCCAGAAACCTGTGTGACTGTTCTCTCTCTGCTGCATTTTATTTCCAGCAGACATCTGGGCAGTTGGAAGTAATACATCATCTAACACAAGTATTATATGTTTATGCACAAAAAGTAAAATTCATTTAAAAAAGGTGTGCTTCTCTTCCATAAGTCTCATATCATTATGGTAACATAGATGCACCTAAATTAATCTACCTTCTCAGAAGATCCTACAACAGGTAGTTGAATAAACAGCTTGCTGTCACTTGGAAGAGTTCCGTTCTAAATACTACTGCAGAGCTCTTTGCTAAGTGTCCTAAGTTAAGCATTCTGCACCACAACAGCTTCTGCAGACAGAGTCCTGAGACAAATCCTTTAACAGGACATAATTATTAAAAGCTAGCAAGTTATCTTAGGTTAGCTTTCTTAATCTGTTTATCATATACCTGTCCTATTTTTTCTGTCCCCTCACACCTCCAATTCAACACAGTTCAATAGGTTGCTGCTGCCACCTACCGGAAGAGGTCTTGCTCTCCTTTCCCCTCCATGGTAACTTTTCGCTGGCTCTTCTGCTTGCTGGACACTTCAAAGAGGCTATTTCATTTGCTAGTACAGCAGAAAGTTATTTTTTGGTGGGTGATGAGAAGCCTGAATTAGTCTTTAGCAAACTGAGCTGGGTAGAAGAGGGACCTAAGAAATGCAAACACTAGCCCACAGGTAGGGCAAGAGTACACACTGGGGATATATTTCCCCTGTTACCAGGAGGGGACTGTTAAGACTGTCACTCATATTTCCAATTACAGGAACAAACAGAATGACTGCTGAACTCTAGAGCTAACAGCCAAATAACATGTCGCTAGTTATAAATAAAGTGACCACTGCTACAGCTATCATCAACAAATACCTAACCATACCCATATTCCTTACAGAAGCCATAAAAAGTTGGTTTCTCAAGCCTACCACTTCCACATACCCATTTAAAGACACTTGAGCCTTTCAAAATAAATCTTAGCTGGCTTTAGGTACCTTCTATAACTCTTGGTCTTGCATAATTTTACTATTAAAATATAGTCTGAGGAACTGAACTAAAATGAAGTAGAGATCATATATATATTTTGATTCCAAGCTCTCAATTCATCTCCAGAGTTGAGACAAACTACTCCTTTGTTAGCAATTGGGCTAATCCCCTTCAGTCTGGTCAGAGAATAGAAAGGAATCACCAAACACCAATTCACCTTTCCACAACTCTCCTTAAAATTTGAATTAAGTCCCCTGAAGTTGCAAGTGAAACAAGGCAAAGCGACTAAAATCAAATCAGCCCAAGCCTCAGATAGTCCATAAACACATCCACAGAACAGTTCCACCCCAACATGAAAATGAACAAACAAAAAAAAGCTGGAACAAAACAATCTGTTGTCCACATCACAAATCAATAACAAAGCACATCAAGGTAAGTGAGCTGTAAAGGTATCTGGTAATTCACAAGCTTGGCACTGCATGTGTAATATTGACACTTGCTCAGATCCGTATTTTATCACTCAATCATGAAAACCCTTCAGAATACGAACTTTTCAATTGGATAGTTTTACAATTGTACTTTACAACAAATGTAATTTTACATTAATTATAGTAATTATCAGCATGAAGCTAACTAGAAGTGTGTGTAATTCCACTTTTAGGAGCAAGAAATGGTAATCAAAAAAAATTGCCACAAACACATAAAAATGAGCTTTGCTTTTCTGAAATGCTTCAAGCAAGAAAGAAAGAAGAAAATTCTTACCAGCATAATTTCTTTTTCTCTCTTTCGCTTTGTTTCATTCAAAGCAAGCAGCAGTTACACCCTTTAATGGAGCAGATGAAATATTAGATGCTAAGTTCTGAAAAATTCTAAACTCCATGGGAAGAGGCTGCAGAGCGTCTCTGCCTGACAGCATGGAAAGCAAAAGAATAAAACCAGTCTAGAAGGTTTGGACTCTGAGCAGTTATAAACTCAGCACAGTCTTTCAGTTTTACATTTGGCAGTAATACTTTTCTATATATTCTGGCAATTTTATCTTACTGAAGGACTTGGAAGGGAAGGACCTTATCTTACTCTTGCAGCCATGTCCTCATTTCTCTCCTGTTTTCCCCTTTCATTGCCATATCACCCAGAGTTGATCCACTCCAAAGATTAAAAAAGGAAAAAAATGGAAACATTCAAAATTAATCTAGAAAATCCTGGATTCTTGTGGGGTTTGGGTTGTGGGGGTTTTTTGTTTGGTTGTTTTTTAAAAAGATTATCCCCCAAAATTTTTAACCTTGAATTTTCATATGTGCAGGCTATGTTCTGCAGCCTTGAAGGACAGAAGCTTGTGTTTTAAGAACATTCACATTCTGACTTCAGGAGCTGGGTCTCAAAGAACACTAAGTATCATGGAGCATATTGAAAAACTGCTAGAGTTTACACAGTGTTTCTCTTGCTACTTGATCCTGTCATCTCTTCATGCACGTCCTACCAGTAAACAAAAAAAATGTATTCAGAAATCACAGAACAAATTGAGAAACCAACACTGCAATTACATCGCTTTTTCTCCTTTCTCATCTGTTAAACAGCAACCACAAGAATAAATTTCACTTTCCAATAATAACAGAAACTGCACTTCCTACAATCAGCAAGACAAAACCAGTTACAGATGTAGTTTGAAACAGATCTGTCACAGCTTGGAAGAAAGGGTTAAAAAGAGATATAGAAAAGGCACACTACGGATCCCCTTGCAGGACACTCAGGAAAAGGAAGAACAGAGGAGAGAGGTCCTGAAAAACAACCAGTAATAAGAAAAGGCACCGCACAGCAAGCACTCAATGTGAACTGCAGACTTTCAGAGCAGGACAGGCGAGTTAACACCTACCCCCTAGAGTATTCCTTTAACTTACATGTTATTGATACAAATCTTATCAAGTACTGTCTACAACTACAAGGTCCCCACTGTCAAAGTCCATGTGTGTGCAATGACTTGCCAATCCAGTTCTTGAAAACTGCATCTGGTCTTGGAAGATAATCTTACTGGCTTCTCTGCTAAAACTCTTACCTACTTCAAAACATAAGACACCAGAATGATTTCAAGACTCAAAATTCAGTCTTTCCTCCTACAATTTCAACAGTCTTCAGCATCTAAAATTTCATTCTCTAAGTCCAAGAAAGAGGTGACTGAGCTGCAATAAGAAAATTGTCTCAGCTACTTACACGAAGTTGGATGATTGATTTAACATGCAAGGACAATAACAACAAAAAGTCCCCCCCTTTTTTTTGTCAGGAAAAGGAAAAAAATAAAATGTAAACATGAGTGTAACTGAGAAAAGAGGAGTAAGAGAAGACACACACACACACACACCCCCCCCAGTTGTACAGTCTGATGTCCCTGACTCCCTATTTGCTCAAATACTGATAAAAAAGTCAGTTCTCCATGCATGAAATTAAAGATAAAAATAAACAACACATATGGAACAAGTGAATAATATAATTATGCCACAAGATATTTAAGTAATTACATTGCAAATACCTGAAAACTATAATCATAATCCCGTAACAGAGAAAATATACTTAGAACATCACTATCCCAAACTGCTGCAGAAAGGGAAAAAATTTAAAACAACAAAAAAACCCACAAGAAAAAGCAAAACAAAACCAACTCTCCCTTATGAACATCTATAATTAGCAGTAATTTTAAAATAAATAAAAAAAATACTGGTGACAAAAATCTACTAATTCCTTTCCCTCGTTTAAAAAGCAAAGAATGAATCTTGACTCAGAACTGTTATGAGAGCACAGTCTAATCCAATAAGACTAAATGAATCATTTAAGCCTCACTGAAAACTAGTTTGTTCAGAATATCTGGGGACAAAACTAGGTACTCCAGCTTTTCAAAGAAAGGAGTCTCCATCCCTCCTCTTCACATCTTTCAAATACAGCATGTTTCTTCCTGCTCAAGAAGAGCTTCAACTACAACATTCTGTTACAGAAAATAGCACTTTGAAACACTTAGACTACTTCAATCCAGAAAATAAACAGTGTATTAAAATGTTTCAAACATCAATTAAAGTCTACCATGCAAAATTATTATACATGTCACAGTCTAAATGTTTAGCACAGCCTAAATGTTTAGCACAGCCTAAATGTTTAGCAAACTGAAAAGCAGAGAAGAACATTATTTCTTTTCGAAATATGAAGTTTTTTTAAGGTAGAAAATGAGTGGCTAAAGCAACCAGTCATAGTTTCCTCTTACTTTAGTGAGGTAAAAGCAGATTTGTTCTAATGGAGGCAATCACTGTTGGCTATTTTAAGGATTTAGGGCAAATTTCCACGCAAAAGTTTATTCAAAGAGGTCATCTTCTGAGAACAGCATGCTTAAGGATATAGTGTAATAACCAAACATATGGTTAAAAGATACATCCAAAGATCAAGCAGAATATATCTTCAGTTTTATGCATGGCTGTACTTCATTTTACTCATATTTTCCCAAGAAAATGACTACAATTGTTAATGAAAAATGCTTAAACTCTCCTTGCTAGGTTTATAATAAAAAACTCTTCTACCATTTTGACAGGCTTAAAAGTTTTTCCAATTATACTTGGAACTGGCGTAGTAGGACAAGCCTCAAGGCAGTATCAAACCCAACTTTCTCCCTCTCCTCAGGCATGACAAAGTGATACCTTCTCCTGTAGTCTCCAAAATGGTTAAATCTCTTAGGATTAATTCCCATTCCATACCAGTTTCATCAGCTGAGAGGTGGGTAGGTGCTGGAAGGAGGCTAATGAGCAAAGAAAAAGAAAATCCACCCACTCTTTGAAAGTGCATTGACCATTTTCAAAACACTTCCACCTTCTTTAATAATGCAGTAACAGTATCACCTACCACTTCTGATTAGTGAAAAAGAATAAAATGTGTGACCACTTAGATACTGATGAGAAAGTCCCATGTCCTACTTCCCACAGAAAGAGGTGAGAGCCAATGGAAGGTCTGAAGGAATTGGACCAGTGGGCCAAGTACCGTAAGCTCCCACCTGTTCTATAATCATAAACTGAGTGACTATAGGCCAACTTCTACTCCCTTCTCATTTACCCTTAGCAACTCACCTTGAGAAACATCTCAGTTTATTTCACGAACTTTGAGACCGAATTTCCCAGCAACTCTTATGCTATTCTGTCCAGGTCAAGGAGCACAAAGAATTGTGTCACAAACACAAACTTCTAGGCTGGTTGAATATTTTCCATTCTTACCCTCTTTATAAAATGCAGACAATGTCTTTAATTGATAGGAGAGGTATCACTGGTAAATCCAGCATTTGGATAAATACCCACGGAAAACAAGACTCCGGCAAAAAGTAAATTCATTTTCATCTTAATCAGGACCTTGACTTGTAAGCTAATGTATCGTTTACTCCTGATGTTTCACTGACAGTAAGGCTGGGTATTTCAGATACCCAAAGTGCAGTTCAAAAACAATTCAATACTGCCACTATCATTCCTCCTGCTCCCAGGCATGCATTCCTCCTCTCCCTCCTGCGATGTAAGCCAATGCTGGCACTCATCTGATTCTGCAGAAGGCCAGTCCACGGAGCAAAACTGGGGGGACAGGGATACGGCGGTGTGTGCGCGGAAAACACAGGACAACACACAACACAATGCAGCATTAATATTCTGCTAGTTTAGCTCTGAGCCAGATGAATGCCGGTGTGAACACAGGGAAAGAAGCAGAGCCAATTTACACTGATTTACAAATTACAACCTTAATTTTTCTTGAGGGCAATCTTTGAGGAGGGGGGAAAAAACCAAGGTTGTACTTGACACTAAAAAAAGACTTTTCCAATTTTACGGTACCCTAGCATTAGAATAAATATTTAGGAAGTTAAAACATCTGGCCCAACCACACAAGGCTGTCTGTGGCAGCTGCTGCAAACAAACAACACCGTGTGTCTGCAGGGTAAGAGGAAGGAAGGGACATACAGAGCAACACACAAAGGGTTAATAACAGCAAACCAATGCCTTGAGTTGTTAACAGCTAATTAGGAACAAATGTGTTAAGAGAGCACCAGAAGTGAAAGCAGGTGGAGAAGTTTCAGAAAGGACACCACCAAGAGAGAAGCAACACCAAGAGGTAGGGAAGAAAGACTTCCAGCTACTTAACACAGTACTATAAAGAAAAGAATGGCCACAGAAATCCCCTTTTCTGTCTATCCTCTTCTCTAGAAGGGGAATTTAGACCCTTGGATATGAAAGGTGCCCATGAATTAACCCCTACCAGCTGGGCTCTCATAGTTTTAGGCTAACAGAGCTTGACTTTGTATCTAAGTGCATTTAACACTTGTGAAACTACATTGGCAGAAAATACTAGGATAACGGGAGGACTTCTTTGACAAACTAGCTGCCAGGGAAAAAGGGGAAAGAAAGGGAGAAGTGTGGTCTTGGAAACTAGGAGCTGTTTTCTCTTTCTTCTCTGTTAGTTCCTGAGCTAACACATGTAAGGACAAAACCAAGACCACCATTGCACCATTTGGTAGAAAGTCTCTAGTTTCCACTAATTTTCTGCCAATGTCATAGTAGTAGAGAAAAATAAAAATCCATTTACCTGAAAAAGCCCATACACCAAGATGAGGTAACAAACACTGAAAGAGTCAAATTGAAATACTCATGTGGTGCCAATACAACTGATTTTTCCTATTGTTTTTCTTCAAGGAGCATATTTTACACACAAAGAGGGAAAAGTAACAGACAGATGTCTATACAGCTGTTCCTCTAGATCCCAATTATTTTTCCATACTTCACTTCCTCTAGAATAAAACACAGTTTCTCCCTAAGAACTGATAATACATAATTTTAAAACTCACTGTTTTTCCCCTAGGTTTCCCACATCCCACTATGAATTTTCTTCAAAGAAGAGAAGAATGCTACCTGTTCTCCAGCCCTCAGTAAAGGAAAGAAAAATGGAATCACTGCACTTCCTGCAATGTAAGGGATTAACTGCTCTGACCATTTCTTCTGCACTTTATTCCACATAGGATTCAGGGAGAAAAGATTAACAAGGGAAAGGTAGAGGAATGCTGGGAAGAGCTGAAATGCCTCCAGTACTCAAGGCTTCTCAGTATGTATTGTTTTCTATTGTTATAAACTTTAAAACATGACCACTAATCCTTTTACAAATTAACCCATCTTCTACTTTCTCTGCCTTAAACAATATCTCCCTTACGAGGGTCCTGATACCAGATACGGACTAAAGACAACTAGACATCCAAAAGGAAAAAATTAAAAATAGCCTGCTCTGAAAAAGGCAGATGAGGAAAGTAATAGAGGGAAGTTGAGGAAGAATAGAAAAGATGCCTCATAGTGCAAGGCGAATAAAGACCTTTTAACCTTGTATATCCTCCACTTTGTCACACCACTTGGGAAGAAAAGAGGCTCCCACAACAGCAGCAAGATTTACGAAAGACTAAAATCCACATTAAAAAAAAATCCAGAACACTGGCAACTAAGGTTCTGTCCCTGTCTTATCCCTATTCCAAGGCACTTT
>WUAM01000164.1:1095881-1106297 GCA_024336885.1 Actenoides hombroni | reverse complement strand
CACATTAAAAAAAAAGCCAGAAACCTGGCAATGAACGTTCTGTCCCTTTCTTACCCCTATTACACGGCACTTTCTTGAAAACGAGGGATGGGGGCGGGTGTGGGGAGGGGGGGGGAGGACACAGAGGGGAAGTGCAGAAATAAATCATAGAGTAACCTCGATTTCTGGCTTTTTAAACAATCATCTAGCAGCAAAAATACAAAAGGGTTCTCTCTTAAAACTGACAGACATATATTACTACAGTATTAAAAATAACAAACCCTTTTAATTATAAAACTGCCAATATTTTAGACATATTAACACATGCCAAAAAAAAAAAGGCAATGTTAACTGATTACTAAAATGTCAAACTCTATGGAGGAAAAGTAACTCTGTTAGTCTGGATAGCTCTTCACAGTCTAGATGTACTAATACATTTCTTGCATTTGCAATGAAGATAAGAGGCCTGTTAATAGAAGTAGAATGACTTTTGAAAGAGAAGATGAACAACATAATGAAAGTGCCAAAAAATTATTAACTATTAGGCATAGCTTCCTATTTCAGAAGGACTCAAGTTTTTCACCCATTCCAATTTTATAATGCTTGTCCTGAAAAAATACTAAGCCATCGGTTACAGGCAGACCTCCTTCAGAAATACAGCTGTAGACTTTTCACATGAGCTGGCAAGAACGAATGTATGAAAAAAACCTCTTGTGCTTTAATTTTGTGATAAAAGCACTTTTTTTCCCCCATAAATAAATAGCAAAGTAAGTATTATTTCTTTCAATTACACATAGTTTCATGCTCACAACAGGTTCAGAAAGGATGGCAATGCCGTGACAATAAATTCTTAAGTTCAGAAGGCAGACATCTCTTAAATCAATTTAAAATCCTAGCCAATACATGTTCACCAGAAAACAAAGCTACAAGAACAAGAGAAGCTGTACCACAACTGTAAAACATAAAATGAGAAAGTGCTTTTGAAATCAGTGAATTTTGACAGTCACTGTTGGCCTTCTGCAACATACATTGACATGGCAGTATAAGGTGACAACTTTCCCTAATGCATACCGGCAGCAACTTGAAGTCACACAAGTTTCAAACCAGAAGACAACTGATTCTTAATTAACAAGATCCCATGATAGTATAACTCTGAATAATTTTCTAACTGAAATATTTTTTTCAGTATGAACTATATCATGTTGAATCAAGTTGCAGGTCTCAAGATCTCATTTGCGTTGGCAAGAATTTCTCCACTCATTGATGGGGAGTGGAAAAAACATTCCACAGCGTTGCCATTGGCTCTACCCTGAAGAAACACAAGCTACAGTTTGGCCTGTTCTTTTGGCCAGTTTCAACAGGAAGGAAGCATGTAGCTCCATCAATTCTGCTAACACCATTAGATGGTACTTTAAGATATTCTCTGTCACAGGGAATTTACTTGAAACTAAAATACACAAGAAACAAATAAGCAAAAACAATAAACATAATCAAGAAAGAAATAATGTCAAACTTCAGCACCCACATAAGGCTTAAACGTTTGTGTTTTGTCCAGCACTTTGTACACAGATGGACATTTACATTAAGTTGTTAGTATCTGCCAGGCTAGAATCTGAACATGCAGATTGGCATCTAGAGTTATGCTCCAATGTCCATCCAAAATCTGCAATTTGATGAAAGGTAACATCTACACATTAATTGACTCATCACTAAATGAAGTTTTATATCCACTAATTTGGCCAAATAGGAGATTATAATTTAATAGATTCACCAGTTTCATAACCGTTAAAGGTTACAAAGGGCTCTGACTCTAGGCCAGCTCAAACAATACTCCCCTGCAGTACACAGGCAAAATAGGAATGCCTTCATAAAAAAACCTGGTTTGCTATCCCATTTTAACCATATCTTTCCTCAACTGTTGACAAGTGCTGCATCTATTTTCTAAATGACTCACTCCATCTTTCTCTCTTTCCACATTTTACATCTCATTGCAGTTATGCTTATCTATTAGCCATACTTTCACCAATTTCATTGGGACCTTAATTTCCTATTCCATTGCAAACCCAGACTCCACCATTTAAAGATTAAACACCTTAGAAAAATTTAGCCATTCTTATTGACAAACAGAAGACTTTTAGGATTCTTAGAGGCACCATCACTTACAGTTCACTAACTAAAACATGCCTGTTGAAAGCATATAAGACTCCTTGATTATCACCAGATAACAGACGAAAGATTACTGTTACCATCTTCCACCCACGTAGGCCACTGTTGAAGATTTCAGAGTGGTAGAATCCACATATATTGGTTCTGTGGTAAAGTCAGTTCAATTAGTTCCTGTCCTACTTTTTGAAGGGCTAGCTTTTAACTTGCAGCATTTTCAGCAACTCAGCTGGAGACCCTGTAAATAGCTGCAGTGCCACAGTGGACAGAGACGAGTTCTTGAACTGGTCTTCCTGCTTGTCTATAGTAGCAGCACTCTTAGGTCTACAGCTCCTCAGCATCAAGACGTTTTTCTCACCCCAAGAGATCACCTAAGGCAGTTTGGCAATCCACTTTTTCTGGTTAGTTTTCCAACCCCAAGTACATAGATTGTCGTGGTTCACAGATGATAAAAGTACCAGAGACCAGCTGTTTGTGTCAGTGAAAGAAATCTTCCCTCTTCAGCCACAGCAAACTATCAGCCTTGCCCCTGATGCTCACAAATGCTTACATTCTTCCATTTTTTTGCTTTAAACCTGCTATTGCAAAGCCTTTTTTTTTTTTTACATTACTCCAGGAGTATTTCATTTACACAGAAAATACTGACAAAAGAGTTAATGCATTTCTTTCATGACTGCAAGGGCATATTTTGTATCAACAAACTAAAACTACTCACAAGTCAAAGTTGATGATCTTCCAGAAAAGTGACACCAATTTATTTGCATGTGTAACTGCAGCTACATTAGCAACCTCTGCAAGCATACAGCTACATTACGGAAGGATGACAACTCTTTCACGCATGCAAGATGCAGCCATGTTGGTACCACTCACAGGTTTGACAAGGCCTACATCACCAGAAGAGTAAAGATAACAGATTATCATATTGATTTTTTTTCCCCTCCACATTATGTGTATGAAAGCACTACTGACAGAACTGATATTTTCCTTTCAGTCTGGAAACCACAGGGGTTTTCAACCCCATGCAGGGGAAAAAAAAAAAAAAAGAAACAATCAGTATTTTTTCTGAACCTTACTGTTTAACACATCACCTGCTAGAAACAAGAGGCTGGAGAGAACAGAAATTTCCACAACCTGAATGACAGTTCTCTCCCACTGCTTACAATTTATTTTCTTCTCCTTCACCTGGTACTGTGGAAGAGGAATCCAGAAAGTGTTGCACTTTAGGCCTGGGAAAGGAAGATCAAACTGTGCTTCTTGTATAGAAGCAGGAAACAATTTTTTATCAACACATTTTACATGTACATTCATGCTAAGTCCTAATTCATATACACAGCAAAGTAAATTGCTTAAAAATTTGCTAGTGGTCAAATGTCTCTTTGTATTCAACTCATTTTACAAAAAAACCAGTTAAATACAGCTATTAAAGACAGTTTTAATTAATTTTTTTTAAGATTGGCACAGTTTAAAATGACTGAAGAACTGACAGGCACAATCAATGAAAGATAACACAAATAATTTGCTAATTGTCTTTAAACCAATATATGCTTCTTGGTAAACAAACTATTATTTATGGAACTATAAACTCTTCTAAGACTGTCTTCTTTAATAAGTATTTATACAGTGGCTTGCACAAAAGGGGCTAATCCAAGTCAAGCTCTCTAGCCAATACAAGAGTATAAATAAAATATAATAATCTCTTATTGACAATTATTCCAGCAAAGCAGTTTAAAATACAGTTTGAGACACACACACACACACAAAATCTTATCCCCATTTACCAAAGACAAGACCAATATTTAAAAAAAACAAAACCCCAACCCAGAAAAACAAAAAGTCCCCAAAATTTTTAACTGAAGCAGCTTCATAGGCCAACATGAAACATAATGCTTTGTGTTTATCAACCTAAAATGCCTTTTTTTAAACATATTTTTGCTGAACCCCTGGAGATTTCCTTTTCCCAGGATTAAACTTGTTAGATTAAAAAAGGTTAAAAAAGATAAACTCCTATTCCCTTTCAAAAAACAAATGCTTGGTCCAACAAATGGAAAGCAGCAGTTTGAACCAGTTGAATGAACTGACAGAAATCCAAGTATAGAACTCATAACACTTTCTTTTTCTCTTCCTCTCTTCAGAAAGCCTAAAGGGAGCAGGGCAAACTTAGGAACACATTCTGAAGAGGAAACAGAATGAGAAAGAAATTACAAGTGCTGATGAACTGGTCTTAAGAACGAATAAAAGTTTCCAAGAATAAAGACTAGAACAAAAAAGAATGCCAAAGAGAAGTATAAACAAGGAGGTATTAATGTTTCAATTGTAAAATATAGATCATATATGGTCTAGGGAAAGGGATAGTGAAGAAAGGATATGAATAATCAGATCTCTTCTATATCTCACCTACAAATATAATAAGATATCAATAAAAAGGTGTTTGGAGAAGATAAATTCCATATGGGACATTTTTAAAGAGTCAAGAAAACAGAAAAAAATACAAGTGCTGTAAAAAACCAGGAAAGTAAAAAGAGATGTAGCACAGCATGGACACAGGAGGTGGAGACTTCTCTTAAGGGTTTAAACAAAACATGAATTGACAAAGGATATAATTACAAGCCACACTGTACAATTTCTTTTTTTTTTTTTTTTAAGTGTGAGCTTTTCGACCCCCACCCCCATGTATGTGAAATAGTTCATATTTTTTTCCACTTGGGGAAAGCAGGCTTAGGACTTATATGGGAAAAGATTTTTTCTGCATTTCTAACCTTCAGTATAAATTAGAAATCATAGAATCGATTTCCATCCCCCAAACAGCTTCAGAAAAACAGATGATTTATCTGGATGTAGGTATTAGTCATAGCTTCTGAGGCACTGGATCAGTAACAAATACTAATGTCTTGTGGGGTGGTTAGACTTTAAAACTTACTGTATTTTTTTTTTCTAGTTAGTTTACCCTGCTGATAAAGTAAGACATTCTGAGAACATATTAATAAACAGATGGATCAACAAATGAGACTTTTATACATGTACAATGCAGTTTCCTTTGAAAAATGCATTTTAGAAAGCCCTAGTTTTGACAGCCTCTAAAAGTTTTCCTAAGAATTATTCCCGAAACATACTTATGCTTGATCTATATACAAGTCACCTATGAAAATATCTGATGATAGCAAAGCATATCCTTGAACAATGAAGATATGCTGCAGCAAATAAAATAAAAAAGCTTGCTGTTAAGAATTTCATATGTCTGTCAGTGATTTCTCACACATTTCTACTAGCGTTATCTACAAAAAAGGTATACCAGGTAAATACTTATTTCAAGATCCAGAAAATCTGTAATCTCTAATAATAAGCAAGTAATTTCAGGCTTATTAAAACAATTTGATACTACCATGGCTCACCTTCACAGAAAAACCTATTAGAACCTGGAGTATATTAAATACACCATTGCACTCAACAGCCCACAGAGATGTGACTTATACTATTAGCATTAGACAAACATCTAAGCCACATTACCTAAAGAAACGAAAACTATATATAATGTAACAATAAAATAACTCTTTTGATAACGTATTTTGAGATTAAGACATATTGCTTATGCAGCTTAAGTAACTCCTCCCTTACTTATGCACATTCTTGCCCCATGCTGCTACATGCACTGTGTCAGTCTAGGTGTTAGGGCAATCATGCTGAATCAGACCCATACAAACACAAATGCTGGCACAGCAGAAGAGGCTCTGTATGCATGGAAGCAACAATATCACGGAACATCTACCAGCCATCTCACCCCAAGAGTTTCTATCACTGTAGTCAAAAGCATGCTGCTGGTACAGCACACACTTAGCAGCCCCGCAGTCTGCTCAGCTATCTTACATACCTTTTTAGTTTCTTTTCAGTCTTCATCTTCCTAAGAACCTATTGCAACGTGATTTTTGTTTAATAAACCAAAACTGTCAGCTTCTGCTAACCTTTCTCTTAAAGTCACTGTCTCATAAATAGCAGAACTAACATAGCCCCATTTGCCAGAGATTCGCATTTTGTCTCAGTCATGCCCCCAGTTTTCCAAGTAGTCACATTCCACCTCTATCCCAGATGCCTATTATCCTACTCCTCTCTTCCGAGCACTAGCCACAATATACTTAACCTCTCATGTCCTCTTACTACAGACTGAAGAGGAATACTGCATTTCACATTTAGTTCTTACCCCACAGACAACTGCTTGCTGGCCAACTGGAAGACTAAATACAGGTTAACTGCAAAATTCATGCAAAACTGTCCCCTAAAGAGATATCTTAATGAAGCCACAAATTTTAATAAAGTTTGTTAAACGTTATTAAAATGTAAAATCTTTGAGACCTTGCCCCTTGGTCAGTTTCTGTGCTGAAAGTAGCCACGAAGCTCAAAATCTCACGAGATACAGGATTAAAGAAAACATTATTGCTCAAAATTTGTGTTTTTAGAAAGGCAAATTAATGATGGTTTCTACACTACACAAATATATAAAAGCCAACAGTAACTCTATTTCTTGAAATAAAAAACAACACGGAAAATAGGTGCATCTTAACATCTTATCCATGTGATAATAATTGCTTCTGAACTCCCAGATTGCAAAAATTTATTTTCTAGCATGTCTAATTAACTAAAGTTTCTTAAAGAACGTGCATTTCCATGTTTTGGGGTTTTTTTAGTAAGTATTTGCACCCTCCGACCATTTTCAAGCGCATTTTAAAGGAGGTGTAAAAAGTCTCAAAGACAAAAAAAGCTTCTACAAGGTTTGCGAAAACTGGCAGCCTTGTGGAAAAAAGAAACTTGAATTCATGTCTTCAATGAGGGGAAAAGCAGGTGGAGCTTCGCCTTCTCCACTGGCAGCCCCAGCAGATCAAGAAGCCAACATGTACATAGCACTACAACTGATTAATTCTGGAACAAGCTTTAGATACCTAGTATTTGAATGTTTATCTAACTGAAGAAAATCATCAAGTAGTGAGCATATATAATGGCTTTCTCCTGCTTCTGGTAAAATTTACCAAGCCTAATAGTATCATGACTAATAGCTACACAGTTTTGGTTATTTGGTTGATTGGTTTTGTTTTTTGTTTTGTTTTAAATTGTATATGCAACCTATAGAAATGTATGGTTTTTTTCTACCACTGTGTGTTCCTAAGTTTAAGCTTTTCTAATGGGAATACAAGTTTTATGTCCATTCTGAAACAGCAATTTTTAAATAATGGAAAAATTAAATTCTTCACATAGTACAAGCAGGATCTGAATGAGTTTTAAACCACTCATCATTAAAGACAGTGAAATCTGATCGTCATCTATGCTCAGAATAGGAAAGAACTGCACATTTTCCATATTGCTACAAAAATTGATTATACATAGCATTTTTCTAAGAATGCATATTTTAAACAAAAGAATCTTTTTTTACAAAATTTTGTGGCCAGATACTAACTTAAAGTTTGTTTAGCACATTATCATGTTATGCTTAACTTCTTCCCATAAAAAAAAAAAAACCTCACATTCTAAAAATATTAACTATTTAACTACACCTTAACTGCACCTATAGCAACAAAAACATCCTGAGTGATGCCATTCATTCAACAGATATGTTCCAAGAATATCAGGATACCATGTAAAACCAACATAGATTTTTCAACTTTAATTACGTCAAGCTATTTCACTCAGTTTCGCCAGAACCTGGTTACTACCGATCAAGGAACACCAAAATCCAAAGGCAGCACAACATGAAGCTAGAAAGAAAGCAGTAGACATCTGTATACCGTTTCACAGCCTTTCTTGCATGACAGTTGAGTTTGCTGATCAGTTCAACAAAAGAAAGTTCCTAATTTTACTATAATTAGGACGAAGGTGCACAAAAACTTGTGCCAGGGAAAGCATTACTATTATGTCAGTGATTTTTTGGCAAGCTGTCTCAAGAGAGGGTGAAACAAGCAATTATTATACTGAAACCTATTTAGAGTTTACAGAAAATATTATCCAATTTTTAATCTGACAGGTTTCTTGCTCTCACAGTTAAATATGTGGAATCCAATACAGATCAGTTTGCTAAGCACGGTTCAAGATGTTTTAAAACATCCACCAGCATTTCTCATATTTGAAATAGAAGGTGCATACTTTTCCAGTTGAGATAACCTACTATGCAATTAAAGTGGGGAAAAAAAAATTGAATCACTGTACACATTAGTGGGAAAAGTTAACTTTCATTTCAATCATTTAAATATTTGAGTTTTGAGTATAGCTTTAAAAAAAATCCAGTTCTGAATCACTGGAATTTTTGTTCTATTTCCTGTAAAAGCACCAACAGCAACATAGCTCAGCATTCCGCTTGCAGCAGCTCAGAAAAGATCAGCCTGATCCCTCAGTCCTAAATTTACAGTCATTTCATAAACTTGAGGTCACATCTGACCAACTTATTTCTTCCAGTGTTTCCAACCATGGAGATTGTGATAAGGAGGCAGCGCTTGCAATAGGACAAAGAGCAATCTAGCTCTATGTTTCAAAGTACACTCTCACAAAGAAATATTTTGCCAAAAGGTCTTTAAGTTCCCTAGTTAAAAAAAAAAAAGATGCAAGTTTGCTGAGAATAATCTCTTCAACACATGACACATTTAATGCTACAAGGCTTTAAAAACATACCAATTATCTATAAAGCCAAAGACCATTACAAAACATCACAGGACTGCAGCCTTCAAAGCAATGCCATGGTGAGAAAAAACACTATCATCTTCCATTCTGTCACTGCTGGAAAAATAGAGGTTTCTACCAGGGCACTGTCATAGGAAGAGCGCCCATTTTCAAGAATTCTACTTTTACATTAACAAATTTAAAGGAAGAGAGAAGAATCATTGACTTCTCTTGATGCTGAGAAGGAAAGTGGTTTACATTTCATAAAGTCTTTGAAAGCTGGTACAACCAAGGGTAAGATAGCACAGCAAGAAGATGGCACTGTCACTACATGTAATGATAGGGATGACACTTTATCAAACATCTCTCAGAAACAAAACTGGGATGACCCAAACTGAATATGTCCTCCCACAGCCTTCCTCTCCTCTTCCCCTTTGCAGGCTCTCCTGTGAGGTGACATGAGAAAAATCACCCAGGTCTTTTGAGTTTTTAAAAGAAATCAAGTCAGCTCAGCATCCATTCTGCTGCAGCGCAAGCCAAGGTACTAAATACAGACGAGTACCCATAAATGAAAATTTCACTCACTTGTGGCTATTATCCATATGTTGAATTGAAGGGTAGAACTTACTGAAGGTGATGACATGGGTACCCTAATTTGTCAGTGGAACTTCCCTCTTGCCAAAAGCAGGTATCGTAATTTTGAGGTTTGACAAAACCCAATTACAATAATATAGATGAAGAACAAATAACTGAAATATGTATATGAAATGCAAATGCCTGGTTATCTGGTAAATTATTAGCTAAGCTGAAAATAATTCCCTTTTTTCCAATCATTAATACAGTGCTATTGCTATAGTCATTATCCCTCTTTAAGTGTAGAGCATGTGCAGTACCATTTGGGTGGCTAAAGTTATGACACAAACCAATTTGAAGCATATAAGACAATGACTGTATTTAATGTATGTCTTTTAAACATCTATGTAAGTCAATGTACTGCAAATTATATGCAACACCATTTTCAATGTTCTGCAGTTGAACTTCAGAAACAGCTTTATTGAGTCTATATCAAAGACTCGAAACTTGTGACTACTAGAAACCCACAACTGAACCCCACTCCTTGCTAAAAAGTGTTCCTTCAGAATTCCTTTCATCACTGTGTACATACTATTATTAATACAGAAACACCTATAGGTCTTGGGCTACCAGGTAAAGCACAAAGAACACAAGGTACCTGCCCCGAAGGCCCTGCCACATCTAATAGGGCTGAGCATTCAGACTTTTAATACAAGCCTTTCAATGAATGAGACAAAGTACTACACACCTCCACACAGCATTCTGAGGGATGAAAAAAAGAAACCGTACACATCTCCTTTCTTTGAAATCCCTCTTACCAGAACCGTCTCAAGAACTTCTACTCAACAATTAAACTGACTTGAATAATGGAAACTAACGTCCCAAATCTACTATATATGGAATCGAGCCCAGCCAGCCCCCGCAGACACCAGGCACCAACAAATTGCACCTCTGACACTGTTACTCATCCTCAAATGGCGGAGTTTCGCCCAGCGCACTCACACCTGTCACCTGCTAGGCGCCAAGCCAGCCCCCCTCCCTCCCTCCCTCCCTCCCTGCCCCTGCCAG
>WUAM01000164.1:1055050-1083366 GCA_024336885.1 Actenoides hombroni | reverse complement strand
ATCTCAAATAGGAAAAAGCACCCAGCCAGTAATTTATTCTTGTTTCAGAAACTAAAGGGGGATATAAATTAGAGAACGCAGTACAGTGTGTAATTTTCTGCTGAAATGAAAGGACACTCCGCCATAGATGATGCAATAAGGTAAGAGTGTGGAACATCAAAACACAATGCATTGCAGTAAAGGAGTTGGCTTGCAGAAGGTACACCTACATTTCCTGTAAGGTGTTTCATATTGCAGTTGTATTACTAAAATTAAGAACTCTTTCATGGATATCTTGGGCCAAACATTGCCTTTTCTTCATATTGATTTGCAGCAATTCCTAGTAATTGCTCTAACCATCTTATAATAAAGAAACAATAAAAAGTGGATAATTTTGAAACACCAATAATTTGATATAACTTTTAAGAAAAAAATGTGTATATCATATAAAAGTGTATATTACTTAGAGAAGTACTTCTAGAAGTATTTTGGTGGTATCACTTCTAGGCATTGAAATTAGGCTGAAAACAGCTGTTGAAATATAGAAGAGTTGCAGTATCCTTATTAGTTTACATTTTCTTGAGATAATCCAGTGCCCTCCCTTTAAATATGCAGAATGTTTAAATCAGAGTGTTTAAATGTACACTTAAAACTTTTTGCTGAGCACAGCTCCAGTGTCACTGTAATGTAGCTAGCAGAGATGCTTTCCATTACTGGTTACCTGGCTAAGCATTAATACAGCTTTTAGTCTTTGTACTTAATGAAAAGATCAGTATTTACTAAAAACTTGTTTAACAACTCAGTTATGTATTTAATTGTATTTATGTATTTAATTACTCTCTTGTTGTTTTGGTTTTTTTTTGGTTGGTTGGTTGGTTTGTTTTTGTTTGGTTTGAGTTTTTTGATGTGTTTTTGTGCATTTGTTTGTTGTTTTGTTTTGGTTTTTGTTTTGTTTTGTATTTAAATACTGTGGTTTTGGTGCAAATAATAAGCATTTTAAACTCCACAAAGTTTAAAATGTGGAGCTGTGAGCATTAATTTCTGGTTTAGGACTAGCTAGGAGAGCATTTCAAATGTAAATCTGAAGGCTTTTTGTCATCGGCCTTGTAGAGCTGACGGTGTAGATTGTAGCGAGGTCCTGCGTTCGTGGCATAACTCCAAAGTAGTATTATGCAAAATTGTTCAGAGTGTCATACCAGCAGCAACGTGTGCTATGTCAAATCACTATGTGCAAGCAGAAACTCTCCCATCTGGCTTATAGCAACCTACGCAGAAGTGGAGGGAGGAACACACAAGGCTGCAGGAAGTACCAGACAGCAGTTTGTGGCTCACAGCTACAACCCCAGCTGTCTCTGCAGCCTGTCTTGAAACAGACCGCTTATTAATCAAGAAAATTTTATAAGCAGAGTTCTTTCATGCTGCTACTCAACACACAGTACCTGGACCATGGTGGCAATATGTGCCTTAAGTACACCCTGCTTAAGAGTGTGTAATCAACAGATACTGGAAGCAGTATGATGTGTCTTTTAATCACATTGCATAATGCAGAGCAATTGTATGCATGTGCTCTAAGGCAAGTACTGTTTATATTGCTACCCCGGTAAAATAAAGTGGGGTAGGGGGTAGAGGTAATGCTATCATTCTATTTTTATGGGAAAAACAAAGAATAAGAACGGAGCAAGAGGCTCCTGGCAGGACTAGTGCTTGAAACACTGTTAATAAAGATGTTTGTTGAGCACTGTAATTCCTAACATTTTAATTCTGTAGGAAGATGCTCACCTGTAAAATTTATTTTTTTTTTCTTTTTTTGGGGTAAAAAAAAAAAAAGAGTAATATACTATCCACATAACTCTGGAGACATTACAAGCATCATAATTAAAAGGCAAGCATGTAGGACATCACAGCAGCAAACAGATTTGTTCCAAACGAATCTACATGTAGAAAAACCTCTCCAAAACCACAATGAGCAGCAGAATTACCTGGGCAAAGGATGGATCCTTCTTCTAGGGCAGAACAGGTTCCTTGGCACACATGAAGGAAACTCAGCTTGAATGAGGCACACTGGGTGCATGGAGCCTTTGGCATTTGGCACGCATACAACACAAAACAACCTGAAAACACAGAACCCCCTCACCCTGACAACAGCAAAACCTTGAAATACAGAATGGTTCCATTATATGAACATTTTCTTTCTTTTTCATAATTCTCGCAACATAACATTTCCACCTTGTATTAGACAAAATTCTAACTATTATTAGAATTCCTTTTATTTCCAATATGCTTAAAACAAAATAAAATTTCTACTGATGCTTACTGGTTAATTTGTACCACTGTACTCTCCCTTGGCAAAGCTTTACAATTATTAGATTAAAACTTATAAACAAGCAACTGTCCTTGTTATTTGTGCTTCTGTGTTTCCTTTTAAAAAAGCCAAAACCTATGCCTTTTAATTGTGCCGGGTTTTTGGGTTTTTTTTCTTATTCACAGCTTGTTAAAAACATTTCTACCAAGAGCCAGCTCTTGGTCATTATTCACATGAGTTTGTTTCAGTTCTGTTCTTTTGAAAGTGCCTGCCTGACATGTTCTCACCTTTATGAAATGATTCTTTTTTAAAACAGGAAGAACTTCCGAGTAAACAATGTCATATTAGGCTTTATAAACAAGAGTAAAGTCAGCAAGATACAAAAAGTAATCTTGCCCTACTCAGCAATGGCTTTCAGGGTTCAGTGTGGCTTTAGATCAGTTTTATTGAAACCAGAGAAGAGCAACAAGGAAGGATTAGAAGTCAGAAAAATGCAACTTATGAGGAAAAGTTTGAAAAAACTGGTGCTGTTTCATCAAGAGAAGAAAAGGCTGAAGGCAGATAAAATAACAATCCTCAAATATGGAACAGTTACTTAAAAAAATTAAAAAAAAGTTTCAACTGCTGCAAATTTTGTGGCTAGCCCTTAAGTGAGTCTTTCTAAATAGTGAGTGCAACAAAAGTGTTGCAATAGCTAGGGGAGTTCACACAGTTCCATCTTTGGAGATTTCTACAAACAGGTTAATGTATAAACATCTGTCAGGAATGTTGTAGGGTATAGTTCATCCTGCAGGGGATGGACTAAATTACTTCTTTAAGTCACTCCCCAGGCCTATATCTATTATATGAAATTCTGGTTATACAATTAAAAAAAAAAATTGTAATTAAGACGCAAACATTTTTGTTAGCTTATCACAATTCTTTATCATTGTGATCAACTCCTTTATTAATGTAAACCACTACCATGTTAGACACATGCAAAAAAATGCTGTTCAACCTAAGCAGAAAAAAGATCTGCATTTTTATAAAGTCTTGCAGTTCACAAAAGGCTATACCTCTCTTCTTCACCTCTTCCCTCAGACTAACAGGTGATAGAAGAACAAGCCACTTTATTCTTTAATATTATTTATTTTTATAAATGACAATCTCATGCATTATCAGTAAGAAGACTGGTCCACGAATATTCCAGCTCCTGTATTCCAATTTATGTACAAAGGATGGCAAGAATCTCCTCAGTCATCAAGCCTGCATCCCTGTTATCAGAGTCAGACCTTTAGTCTGTAGTTTATCAAGCTGAAATTTGTTTGCAAAGTTCTGTCTTAAAACACTATTTCCATTTTACTAACTGGGCATCTGTTCCAGACCTCTCTACTCTGATGTTTCAAAAATTCTTAAATTTTCAACATAAATTTAGTTAGGGCAGTTTATACTAACTCACTCATCTGCCAGCACTGATTTTTACCTTAAATATCTCCTTTCTATGCCCCAGTGACAGCGATCCTGTCCTCTCTTGGGTTTTAGAATCATAGAATGGTAGGGGTTGGAAGGGACCTCTGGAGATCATTGAGTCCAACCCTCCTGCTAGAGCAGGAATACCCAGGGCAGGCCACACAGGAAGAGATCCAGGCGGGTCTTGAAAGTCTCTAGAGAAGGAGACTCTACAACCTCTCTGGGCAGCCTGTTCCAGTGCTCTGTCACTCTCATGGTGAAGGAGCTTTTCCTCCTGTTGAGGTGGAACTTCCTGTGTTTTGTTGATGTACCTCATCAATATGGCATAATATACTCCTAAAGTATATGTTGCATTTTTTCTTATTTTTAATTTTTCTCAGTATCTTCAGTCATATTTTGTTCAATATTTACAAGCCTTGCATAGGGCTGAGATATGATCAATGCATCCAACTGCTTATGTTTTAGTCTTGCTTCGTCCTAATTACAGGCACAGTATTTGCTATTTATGTCCTTTCCTTACTATCTGACCAAGTCACAGCTATTTATTTGAAATCTTTACTTCTGGATTCCATTTCACATGCTAGCTCTTCCAATATACTGGTCATTTTAATGTATTATCTCTGTCCCATCCTTCAAAAGAGCACATTCATGTCTTTCAACTTTGCTGCCATCTCATGTGTGCTCATTTCCACTTCTTGGTGTTAAACACTCTTCCCCTGAAAGTGCATTCTTCAGTAACTTGGCGACAATACCATTTTTCAGCTATACTTTCACTCCTTCTACTTGTTTCTATGCTCTGAATTTCCTTAAATAGTTGGTTATTGGCACTTATTTAAAGCAGACAATATTTTCATCAGCTACATTTTGCGTGGTAGCCTACAGCACTCACTAGAAAGGAGGCAACAAGGATGTGGAGTTCTCCTCAACCCTCTGGTTGAGTTGTCCAAGTTGTTGAGGGTCCAATTTGTTCCTACATGCATGCTCTGTTCACCCATCACACAACAGGCAACTCTCAGGTAGGGCCTCCTGCATCCCATCTGTTAGCCTGAGTTTCTGCATAGTTCAAATTAAAAAAAAAACCCTCTTGGGGCCAAAAGTGGAAGGAGAAAGAAAGACTTTGTGTCTACAGCCCAGTGTCAGTTTTTTGGGCAGAGGTGACTCCTGAGGTGTAGTTCCCAGGCTGTTGGTCAGAGGTGGTGTAGTGTACAGCACTGGCTGTTTGTACCAGCTCTCTGTGGATCAGATGCAGAGAGGTGGGTGCACCAAGATGAGATTCACAACAAAATCACCCTGAGTGAACAGGAAATCCTGCATCTCATTCACATTTCAGTGTCTACTGACAGTGTGGGAGCGAGAAACCCACTACTGTGGTGTGAATTAGCATGCCTTCGGATGGAGAAGCAGGTAAGGAACCAGGCTGGTTTTTTTGCAGGCTGCACAGCTACAGTTAGGCACCTAAATTCAACTTCAAACCAAATTTAAAGCACTTCAGTGCTTAAAAATTTACTTCTTTATCAATAATATGCTCATAAAACCTGAGTCCAACAGAAATTAAAGAGCAGCTTTGTGGTTGTGGACTACCTGGCTTTTGCAACCACTTCAAACTTGCTAACCTCTGTAGCTTGCCTGTCTCTAAAGGAGTGGTAACACCCTAGCAGAGTTTATGTAACTGCTACTCAATATTGCATTAAGCTTCCTCCATCTGACATGTAAAACTTCCACCTGCTCAGCCACCCAAGCCCTGGCTTGAACTAACGACTCTTGATACTACAGTGCTATATTTGCTCCTGGCAGGCTGATAAAGTGTACGGAGAATCGCCTGATCCAATTTATGCTATAGCCTGAGACAATAATTGTTTTATACTGGCTGTTATCACCCAGCAGCAGGCTCAGTTTGTTAGTTGCTCTCTAGAGAAGAAGGAAACCACAAATACAGTGCCGTGGTGTTTTAGAATGTCAGAGAGCCACTACCGTGTCATTAACTACAATTTTAAGCTTTGACAATGCTGTCAATGAGCCTTGGTATTTTGTCATTGCTGTACTATTTGTAAAAATCCGTTTCTCTCCATTTCCTTCTTTTCTCATCTCTGTGGTTGGCAGCCTTGTTATTTGTTTTTCTGTCTAATGGAAATTCTAGAACTACTGGTAGAAAGCAAAGTGTTGCTATGAAAAACATATGATTCCCCCACCCTTAGATATCTCTTTCTTTCTCTCTGTTTGAAAATGAATAATTTACAATGTAAATGAATAGTTTCCTCCCCCTCCCAATTTGTTCCAAGGGCAGCAGGAGCTTTTATCAAGCTGTTTTGCTCTAGACTTACCACTGAGATCATTCTGAGATACTGTGAAGTTTGTTTCTGTTCACACCCCCTTCTCTTCTACACAGAGACATTTTCACAAATCTCTTCTTATCAGACAGTGCTGAGAGTAAAGCAACTGTGGAGTCTCCAAAATGCCAGCAAAGATGATTGAGTTTGCAGTGATAAAGTGCAGGAATAAACAAAACATTGTAGTATGCTTTAAAGTTTCAATCCTGCTCTTCATTTAAGCTTTTTCTTTGCATGAGCCACACAATATAAATATTAAAAAGACCACCAAATACAAAATAAGCCTCTGTATTACACTAGAGCAAAACAAAGCAGCTCATAGGCTTCTTGTTTAAGCAGCTTGGCAGAGCTCAGGTTATCAGTGAGGTTCCCAAGCTTCTAAATCTGGCAAGTTTTGTTACTACCTTTATGCCATGTTCTCGCTGCTGTGTTCTGAATCAGCTTTCTGGATGTTTCCTCACAACATGAAACACCTGTAAATAGCTCCATCTGCTCCAAAACAATTTGTGTCTAAAGAGAAATGAAGAGAGAAAGAGCTCCATTCACCTTGCTAGAAGACAGTCACTGGCAGTACTTGCTCCCTCTCCATCATTCTCTGGGAAGACAGTTTAATGAACCAGCTGAGTATTCCCTTCCCTACATTCCATGATATACTATAGACTTCATGGTCCCCTTCTTTTCCCAGTTGTCTGGTCACATTAGAACAGGTGATAAGAGAACAAGAGATGGATATGGGGTGACAAGTGGCGTCCCTCAAGGGTCTGTACTGAGACCAGTACTGTTCAATATCTTCATCAATGACATAGACCACAGGATCGAGTGCACCCTCAGGAAGTTTGCAGATGACACTAAGTTGAGCAGTGCAGTTGACATGCCTGAGGGATGGGATGCCATCCAGAGGGACCTGGACAAGCTGGAGAAGTGGGCCTGTGTGACCCTCAAGAAGTTCAAAAATGCCAAGTGCAAAGTCTTGCACCTGGGTTGGGAGAATCCCCAATATCAGTACAGGCTGAGGGATGAAGAATTGAGAGCAGCACTGCAGAGAAGGACTTGTGGGTCCTCGTGGATGAAAAGATGGACATGAGCCGGCAACATGTGCTCACAGCCCAGGAGGCCAACCATATCCTGGGCTGCATCAAAAGAAGTGTGGCCAGCAGGTCAAGGGAGGTGATTCTGCCCCTCTACTCTGCTCTGCTGACACCCCACCTGGAGTACTGCATCCAGCTCTGGAGTCCTCGACACAGGAAAGACATGGACCTGATGAAGTGGGTCCAGAGGAGGGACACAAAAGTGGTCAGAGGGCTGGAACACCTCTCCTATGAAGAAAGGCTGAGAGAGTTTGGGTTGTTGAGTCTGGAGAAGAAAAGGCCCTAGGGAGACCTTATTGCAGCCTTCCAGTACTAAAATGGGGCCTATAAGAAAGCTGGGGACAGTCTTTTTAGCAGGGCCTGTTGCAACAGGACAAGGGTAATGGTTTTAAACTAAAAGGGGGGGTAGATTTAAACTAGATGGAAAGAAGACATTTTTTACAATGAGAAAGGTGAAACACTGGAACTGGTTGCCCAGAGAGGTTGTAGATGCCCCAACCCTTGGAAGCATTCAAGGTCAGGTTGGACTGGGCTCTGAGTAACCTGATTTAGTTGAAGATGTCCATGCCCATTGCAGAGAAGGTTAGACTAGGTGACCTTTAAAAGTCCCTTCCATCCCAAACCATTCTATGATTCTATGATTTAAATGCAGTGTTGGCAGGGCAGAGGTGGTCTAACACACTGGAGAAAAATTTTTAGGGCTGTTGTGTTGCTGAAGAAGACTTTTCACATTCTTTCATTCCTGGTAGAGCTCAGTTTTAGCTGACTTCTGTACTAGACTCATTCCTGGACACAGACCAGAAGATCCACAAGGAAAGTTGACTTCAGCATGGGTGTGCTGAATTCAGCATACCTTTATGAAAATAAGGCCCTCAGATGACCAGGGATACCTACTTGGTGAATTCAAGTTGGGGTTAGATGGAAGCAGCTGTGAAGATGTTCAGATGCAGCAAGGGGCGGTCATCCTGAGCAAGTGGCAGCAGAACTTCAGAGTGTACAGAAAACTAGGAATGTCTAGACCTCCTCAGGTGCTAAAAAGGAAGGTGTGTTTTGTGGATGGCTCATTAAATTCCACTTTGCTAATGTTTTAGATTCTTGGGAGTTTTATGTGGCACTCTTCCAAGGAGGAGAAGTTTATACCTAGTCTGGGAACTGCGGAAGTAGCATCACTGTGGCTTCTCCTGCCTCGCAGGTCATTTACTGCTGTGCACTCAGGGAGGATTTTGGCCACAGGTGGTGTAGCAGTCCAGTTCCCAGTGGATACCCTAAACTCAGCTCTACCAAAGAGCAACTGGATACTTCAGTTCTGACTCACAGTCAAATTAGTAGCCACCAACAACTGCAGAAACCTTGCGAGGCCTATTCTTGTGACTTTGGTGTAACCCTTGCCATAGAGTCATCAACGTGAGCAGAACACATTGAGATTCCTCAGCAAGGTCGGATGTCTCAGCCACAGGGCCTTTGCTTATCGTTAAGTGCTTATTAGCTCCTGGGTGTCAGTGAATGAAATTGTCATCATTTGAAGTGCCTTGGTATCAGAGGTTTCTTCTGCCCCTAAAATCCAACACAGTAGCTGTATTCTGATGCTGACATTTGGTGGAAAAGCTTCCCCTTCACAAGAGAAACCTTCCCCAAATAGTGAGAGAAACAAAAGGCTTTATTCAGCCTCTATGCTTATACAATGCAATACAATAAAGTATCTGTTCATTGCATTTTCACTCTTAACTTGAGTCATCAAATATTACTTTGTAAAACTGGGGTGGGGATGAAAGAGTTGAACTTCTTGATTCATCCAGTGCCTCACAGAAGGTGTTTTTACACCACAGTGCAAACAAACAGCACCATTATAAGCAGACCCCTCTACCTCTTCCAGCGTGCAAGTGATGAGAGATGCATGTGCAAGGTGGGATGTGAAGATATCAGAGAAAATTCAGAAGACAGAAGTTCAGGAAAACTGAGAAGGCACCATGCAGAAAATGACACAAACTCACATGTCTGAGTGCTGGATTTCATCTTCAGAGCTCTGATTTAGGTTATGAGGTCAGTGATACTCTAGGTAACCATGCAATATTCTATTCCCAAAGTTCTTCTGCCCCAGATCTCAGGAAGCATCCAAACAACTGTCAGATAGGATTAAAACAAGTATATGTAATGAAATGCCAACTTACTCTGTTTGCATTAGCAAGGACTTCATAAAGAAAGATTTTCTTATTAGTGGAACAGTTTTGTGCCCAAGTTACTTCTGAATGGTGAAACGTATCCATATTCCATATTGAATGTATGTGTCTGTAATCAAACACCAGAATGAGTATTTAAGAGAGAAAAACATAAATGCAGCAATGTGAAAAAAAACCCAAAACAACAGAGGAATTAGAAGGCACAATGAAACTAAGTGCTTTAGCTCAAACCAGGACATTTTGTTACCACATCAATAGCTTAAAGATTAGATTAGGAGAGGGGCATTCTCTTTGCGCACATGACATTTTCAGCAGTATGGCAAATAAAATAAATAAAGGAAATAGGCCAACCCCAGAGGTGGGTTTATATTTAAACACAAAGTTTACATTCAGGTTTCTAGGAGAAGAGTTGGAACAATGTGGAATAAGCTCGGATCTTCTCATTCTCTTAAGATAGAGTGGTGTAGTATTTTTAGACTTTAATATTGTATATGTTTTGATCCAAAATGTAGTTAAATTCTTCTTTTGTCTTGGATCAGTTGTGAATTATTAGCACTTGACATTCTATACACTGGGGCTGGCATAGACTTTCATAGACATAAACTCACAATTGAGTGGGGCTGTTTGGTTGGGCTTTTTCTTTTCAGTAAACACAGATTTATAATGTGCCAAAAACTCTACAGATCTCTTCAATCAGAAGTCAAGGGGGAGGCTTTCAAAACATTCTAAGCTTTTTTATTTGAGCCACTTTGTAGCTTTTTGTGCAGGCATTCCTTCCCAGCAAATAGCACAAGAGCTAGCATGCTGAACAAATAAATATACAAAGGTTACTGAATGTATAACCCTTTCCCTTAAAGCAACCTCCTTCTACCTTGCATGCACATGTCGTGGATTTAGATTGCAAGCATAATTTAATTCCCTCAAAAAAACCCCAAAAAACCAAAACCAAGCCCAAACCAATCCAAACCCAATCAAACAAACTCTGTAAGGATTCAGAAAAAAAAAAGATTATTGAGTTATGGCAACTTCTTTCATATATGAGCTTACTGAGGATCAAAACTCTTCAAAAATTTATATACTCTCCAATAATTTATATTCATTGAAACATTCATTTAGGCCTCACCTTAACATTTACAAGGGGCTCCTGTGCATCCCGACCCCTCCACAAGGAAAGATGTGAAGATTGCTCATGAGAAATACGAAGTTCATCTTCTTGTGAGATTTTCTGACTTGTAGCAAGTTTCTAACAACTGCACCTAGCCTTAATGGCATCTCATTCAGTGCTCTGGTTGTATACATGGCGTAAACATGACTTAATAAGGCAAACAGTTCTGTGCAATAGGGTAATTTTTTTTTTCTTAATCTTAAATAAGTACAGCAGTCCTCATGTCTTTAAAAGTGAAAAAAACCAAACAGCTGTCATCAAAGAGCTGCTCTGGAAATGCTTTTTGCTAGTGTACCTCAGGCTTCACTTATAGTGTCACAAAGCTGCACCTTGCAGTCTCAAAAGCCAAGATACCTCTTTCATAACTAGCCACCTGTGAAACAGGTAAACACATCCAAGGAATTAAAACTACCTGCCAGTTACCAGAAATGGACTGGTTTGCTCTAGTTAAAAGGTAAATTTTTGTGCCATAAAAACGATATACTTCTGGGCTCCCAAGGACAACACCAGCAGGCTTAAAAAAAAAAAAAAAAAAAAAAAAAGAATAGGAGAACACTTACCACAGTATTTCACCACACTGTATCTGTACACAAGGTTCATGGCCAGGATAGGTGCTTCTCCTGTGGTGAGCCCTGTTCCAGCTTGCATAGGAAAGGAGGTGAATGGATTAGGCCTCTATTTCCACTACTACTCTTCATGTCATATGAAGGCTGAACATCATAAAGTTTTTCTGAGGCTTTTTAATGATATTTACAAACAGAATTAAATCTTCATAGAGCTTAAAAGACACATGGTTTGAAGAATCTGACTCAGAATTTAATGTTTCACATGGAACTGATAAAAGCAGATTCTTTTTTGCCTTTTCTCTATGAAAGTTACATTAGAGATGCATTAGATGTGAAGAGGTGTTAAAGATGCTTTATCTACTACCTAAAGCACATTCACTATCCCCTCTTTCTCCAAGAAGGGCAGTACCATTCCTTCCTCATGTCCACTTGTTTAGATGATGAACATCCTTGACAGGGCAGGCGTGACTGGCAGAGGACATTCTCTATTACAGCAGTCACCTGATGCAATACACCCGGCGGTTGCCTTGGGGAGGATGACTGTATGCACAGGAAATCCTAAGTGTTTAGGGTTTGTCATTAAATTTTTCCCATGAAACCGGAACCGAAAGAAGCCCCAGTTATCAGGAATCTTTTAAAGTTGACCTTATGATCTAGTTATTCAGTGTTTCTCTGGCACTTGAAAAGCATTAGTAATATGTCAGGCAATCAGGTAGATAACCAAAACCTACACTTTCACTTATCTCTGTATTTACTCTTATACCACAAACTTTTCAGAGTAAGGACGGGTTGGGGCCTGCCATAGTGCAGCACAGACATTTAAAAAAAGTGGTAGCACTAGTTAAATGCAATAAGGATATAAAATCTAACTAATTTTTCACCTGCCAGCTAAGAGAAAATACTGCCACTAACATCCTGGGACAGATTTCTCATCTCTTGCCGTGTCAGTGTTGTTCAGTGATTTCTTGCACTACTTCCTGTTTTCTGTTTTATTCTCTCACCTTGTATATTTCTCAAGGCTCAAGCTGTTTATTCTTCCTCTAACAAATAGAAATATTAATTTTGTTTTAATTTTCTGTTCTCTCTGTTCACAACTCCATTTCTTGCTGCTGCATTTTGTACTTCTCATTTCTATATCTGAGCTCCTGGCCTTTGTTTCCACCTCATCTCAGTCTGTAATCTTGGCTTCTCTTTCTCCTCTCACCCCTTTTTTTCACAGTCTCTCTTCTTGACATTAGAGCAGTCCTGTGTCACTACAAATAGCCTGGTAAACTCTTGGTAGCTGTGTGGTTTTGCATGAGACACACACATACATACATACATACATACACACACACACACACACACACTCTATTTTGCTACTTAATTAATTGCCTTGGGCTATCTTGGGGGTCTCCCTCATTCTGCATGACTAATTCAACTGCACAGTCACTTTGGAACTCTTAAATGTGCTAGGGTTCTGAAAATGCCTGTAATAAGAAACTCCTTCAGCTTTTCACCTTCCGCTGAATGCAGTTTTTGCCTATCAAATGGCCTGCTCCCTGATCTCCTGTACTGTGCTGGTAGAAGTCTCTTCTCAAATGCTACCTGCACTTTATACCCACATTCAAAGGAATGTACGAGAAACACAAACTTGCTTCTTGCTTCCCTGCTGATATTATCTGGGGTTTCTGATATGCAGTCTAAGCAGTAGCTGCAAAATAATCTAGTTCAGAGTTCGCTTGAGTTCTCTATCTCTGAAATCCACCAAGTCATCTATTTGGGTTTGTCCACCTGCTGTCTTACTGTGTCTTCAAGCCCTGGACTCCCTGGGAAAGGCTGCATGGTGCCTGGCCATAGTGAGGTCCCAACCCCTGGAGGTTGCCCAGATACCCCCACAGTGGGGGCATCCCTATTGCTATGATAAGAAATGTCCGTCAATATTTTGTCACCACATTCATCTCAGGTGTTCGGAAATAAAGGCCCTTCAAGAGCAATCTCTAGGCCCTGATAAAGTCCTTTGAACTCAGTGTAAATACAGCCCAGCTTGACTGAGAGCTGGATCTCATTGTTAATCAGGCAGTGAGTGCAGTAGTATGGCTAAGTATAGTAACCACTTAGTTTACAGTACAGTGACCCAATAATTATGCAAGATAATACTGTATGCACTTAGCTTGCCTGTACCATTCAGACCACTTGCCAATAATACACAAGCACATTTCATTATCTCCTTCCCCAGCTCAGGGCTCTTTATAAATGGTTTGTTTTCTCCTGAGATCACTGGAGCTATGGCACGGAGGACTGTCTAGGTATATTTAACCCCGCAGATCATTCCAACATGCTTCTTTAGAAGAAGATCATATTGTTTTTCCTGCTTTCCATTTTTGAAAGGCTAGGCTTTGGCCAGAGGGTGCTCTACATATCTGGCTGCAAATAGACTGCTTGGAGCCAAGCAATGCGGTGCCTTGACTAATTTCAGCATTCACTTAAGCTAAATTATTTATGATACTTTCTACACCGGCCTTTCACTGTTGTTGTTGTTTTAATGTTGTAATCTCGGGCAGAATAAAAGGATAATTTCCATGTGTTTTCAGCTACTGCAGTAGCTTGCATGTGGCTCTGAAGACTGAAGCCAACTACAATATATTCAAAGTTTGAGCTGAGTGGCAAGGGAAATTTTGACATGCCAGTAAATCATGTCGCTAATGGTGAGAAAGCTTAACATTTTTACATAAGCAGCTGAAACAACATCAGAAACATTTTCCAATGATACAGTTATTCACTTGTATCAAAAGCTCATCACCTTTGCTGCAGCAACATAAATCAGGAGGATGTGAAGCTGAGAATGGTCTATTTTCACCTCCAAGCTCATATTTTGAGTCCAAGTTCATCATTAGCAGAGCGTGGCTCTGTCACTGTGAGGATGTAAGATGCCACACAGACAGAGGGAAGAAATACAACAGTGTTTTTAAGGAGCCTCCTAGTTTCCAGCAGGCACAAGAGATAAGAAACAGAATAAAAGCTACAAGGGAGTGCAGAGCAGAGAGGTACCCCCCTCTCCACTGGCTGGTGGCTTGCCAAAGAAAACAACAGAAGTGGGGATTAGAGCTTGTGACGTGCGCATTAGAGCAGGACTACCTATTCCCTGCCTTTTCTCCTCTGAAAAGCTGCCATGTGAGGAGAAACATTCCTTTTATTATTTATGGGGACAGCCACTCTTGTTTATTATGCTCGTGTTACTATGCTACATGCCAAGTACAAGCCCTCTTTTTCATAGAGAGGTTTTTCTTTGTAAAGAGAGGGGGAAAAAAAAAAAAAGAAAAGAAAAGAAAAAAACCAACCCTGTTTGTGGGATTAGTGAGGAAATTAAAGCCAGGGTAGAGAAAGGAGGTCTTTCTACAGAGCTGTGATTTTGCTTGTAAAGGCAGTAGGAGTGGAGCACTGCAGTGTCCTGACACCATCATACTCTGAGGGTTTAGCAGGAGATCTGCCTTGGGAGTGCTCCTGCTTGCCCTAGCACCGCTCAGGCACCCACATCCCTTAACAGCCCAAGGAGTGCAGAACTCACAGCAGAAGAAAGTTTGAACAACCAAAAATCTGAAGATCAGTCTTTGTGCAGCTTGTAGGAGACGGATATTTTTCTCCCCTCTGGGTTTGGAACAACATTGATAGGAAGGAAAGAAAAGTTTATTCCTCACCCACCCCCCCCTCCTTTTTTTTTTTTTTTCAAGGCAGCTGAAGGACAGCTGACCTATTTTCTGAGTTCAGGAACACAGGAGGCTCCCCAGCACCTGATCACTTCTTTGTGCCTGTCCCCTGAAGCATGTTTAATACTGAAAGGCCTGGCCCTGGGCAGTGATTGCAAAGGAGGAAACCCTCGGCTGCTCTTGGACTGAGGCCTTCATACTGAATGGAAGCAAGGATTTGAAACAATCTACCAAATGCAAAGCAAATCCCAAGGCAGAGGGAAGGGAAACCAGGCAACAGTACTTTCTGTGGTAGATGGTCCTGGATTTACTGTCTGCAGCCGGGGGAAATTGCTAGTTCAATTCTCCCATGTTTAATGTACTGAACTAGTGTTCATAGGCTTAATTTAATTCCTTTGAATTCTTTTCCAATAACAAAAACAAAACAATCAAACAGAAAAAAAGAGCACAATAAAAATCCCTTCCAGAAACACAGAATACAAAATGCATTTTTCAAACCAGGAGCCTTCACTCATTCTGTCTTCAGAAGATTGTTGTTTTGGTTTTTTTTTAAACCAAATTATACACACAAAGAGCTTATTCTGGAAAATTAATATGCTCTGCTTTATGGAAGGAACTTTTTCTCCTTTCCCAATGGAGTCTTTAAAGAAGACCCTGACCAAAGCTGCTTGAGTGTATAATCTAGGAATTAAATATTTGGATATGTGAGAAAGCAGAAAGAAAAGAGATTTGCAGGGGCCGTGTGAAAACCTGACCTAGTTGGATGGTGAAAGGATACAGCTCTCTCCAGATAGAAAACCAGGATAAGTACGAAGCTCCAGACTTCAGCATCATAGCTCCCACACAGAGGTTTGGTTCTGCCAGGATGGGATAAGAAAATGAACACATTAAAAGAACAAAAAGACTCCTGTCTTACACATATTTTTTTTCAGATTTTACCCTTAAAATACAGGCTACAGTAACTTAGTTCCATTTCAGAAACCATGTATTGCTTCAGGACGGCCTTACAATAAGATGATGAGCAAACATTTTCCTGTTTATCAGCAACACAAATACTTTGTGACAACAACAATACTTCGGTAAGAGTCTTTTTTTCTTTATCGGCATGATCTGAGTTACAGGATAATTCCCAGCAGCCAAAAGAAACATACCATAACAGAATATATTCCAATAAATTTCATTTTTTATGGTATGAGGCTGAATATGGATGTTTTATTTTCTTTTTTTTTTTTTTTCATAAAGAGGCAGAAATCATGGCTATGTCACAAACAAAACATCTGATATATGGCACTGCAATACTGCTCTCTTAGTCCCTGTATCATCCTCTGAGTCCCCTGCAGTCCACTTGCTTGCTGATTTTACTACCTGTTAAGTATATCTTGTCTGTCACTGAGACTGTCCATTTAACTTAATTTACCTTTTGCTCTGCAACTGCTACTTTATTTCAACTTTCATAATCATGCTTGCCAATGATTGTCTTCACGACTCTAATTTGTTAATTAACATTGCATATCTGGTTGTATTGTACTCATTATTGGCTTAATTTTAGTTGAATAAGTCATAAACAGTTCTTAATAGCTATTATCAGTTTAGCTCATTACAGGATTAATGTTACGTCATTGTTGACATAAAGCTACAGTTAATAACTCACTTCATTCCCTTCAGCCTCACCACTATGGCAGGCACAGAGTTATTCTCCTGCTTTTGGTATCCCTGACTGCATAGCCCTGCCCAACCAAGATATTATTCATCAGGTTTAGAGATGAATTACGTTCCAGAGCTCTCCTTTGCATCATCATCATCATGATCTTCTTTCATCCCCTCACCATCCTCACTTAATGAATGTCAAACCGAGTCCCATTAGCTTCAAGGGAATTACTTTTATTTATAGAGGGATGCAGCTGGACTTAGTGATCTCTGCCCTCCTGCTGCATCCTGACAGGCACGTCTCACTCCAGTGCCCGAGCAGTCTTGGTTTCTTTAATCCTCCATTTTCTCCTACTTCAAGCTTCCTCCCTTTGTTGTTGGTTCGGGCTAGGAGCTGAGCCCTCTCCATCCTGCCCAGTGCTTCTTTCACTGCAATGCCATTTACCCCTCTGTGATACTCAGTCCTGAACCTGCATTCCTTCCACTCAAGAACTTTTTAACACTTTTAGCCACTGTCTTCTCATAGAAGGTGTCTGCAGCCTCTTAATACCTTCCTCCCAATCTCTGTGTATTTATAAAAAAACATGGATTTAATTTCTGCTGTATTATCTGGGATTATTTTTCCTCTGAGTAGACAGTCTCACACAGAAGGAATGAGTAGATGAGGAAATATCTTTTCCCAGTCTCAGTGGACCTGATGTCTTCCCTCCTTTCACTAGATTTCATCAGTCCTCTGTCAATCCCTCCACACTCTCAAAGCAGTACAAGACCACACACTTTTCTTCTCAAAGCTCTCCCAAACACTCCCAAACTTTATCCATTGCCATAACTGGTTATCTAACTCTTCTCTCTTTTTTTTTTTGGCTTCAAATCCAGATGAGTTCCTGCCTTCACAAGCCCTCTTCCTTATCAAAGGGCCTGTGTTCCCCCTTTGAAGTCCTCCTACTGAAGTCCTCTGTAGGGAAGAAAAGCATGCAAGCTCCCAGCACAGTGGCTGTACTGTCCTGCCAGCCTAGGGCCCCATCCCTGGAGAGGGGGTGGCACACTGTGAGGTGGTCATCAAACTCAGCACCTGCAGCTGCCAGGCCTCAAACTGTGTGCCCACCTGCGCTGTTGGGGAATTGCTCACACACTCCAGACCCACAGTCTGGAGGTACAGGATAAGCCTGCTCCAGAGTCCAGTTACTGGCCATTTCCAAAGGATGAACAAAAGTCTTTATTTTATCTGAGGAATGCCCCTTTCTCCATTAAGGAAGATAGATATACCGGTACCCACAGCATGCAGATCTGAGTCCCCCAAACTGTCTTTGCCCACAGTTGTAAAAAAACCTCCCTGGTTGTGTTTGCTCACAACAGATACTCCAAAGCCCGGACACGGTTTTATTTATCACTTTTCCTTGCTCCAGGTTGGTTGACTGTATGTAGCTCTTGGTTGGAGAAATGGTACTAGCTCATCTGTTTGTAAATTATGCTGCAAAATGTAGTTATGATTATCACGGAGAGACTCTGGGCACCACTACAGTACTAATAAATTTTCAGTAATAATAAAAATAAAGGAATAAACTAAAACCAAGTAGCAGCAGCAGGAACTGGCAAGAGCCAAGAGACTTGAATGTTTTCTTTTCCTTGACTTTTTATTAGTCAAAGTTTTGTATATAAGGATTATTTTCCAGCAGCAGAAAATGCCTCTTTTTTTTTTTTCTTTTTCCCAGAATGAAAACTCACCAACAGAAACAGAAAAGTTTCTACAACACCACTGTCAAATTTACTCAATCCACAGATATGTTGATTTACTGAAACAAACTATTTTAGGCAAATGTAAACATTTGACAGGAATCTAAAGAGGACTCTTTAAAACTGCTTAATAAAACTGATGGAAATGCTGAAGAAACCTCAAAAATTAATAATTTTGAATACTGTCATACAGATCCAGTTGCACAATTTCTGCTAAAACATTGCAACTTATTTGAATATACTGAATATATGTGTGTGTGCATGCGTTCTTATGTGTGTATAAATACATAGAAATACCTTTATGTGCTTAACTGCTTTATGGCCTTAGAAAAATGTCATGACCCTCTCAGGTGCTAACATTCACTGCCCTTGCTCTGAAGCAAAGTTTCTGGAAAGACAGTACCTGCCAGGCACTCCCTCTATGGCTATCAAGGGGTATGCAGAGTTCAAATGGGTTGTTATTTGCCAGAGGTTCATCTGTCTTGAAATGGAAATACTTTGCTACATTGGAACAAAAGCTACTGTTTCTTCACTCTGTTTCTGAAAGCGCCCCAGTCTCACTTGCTGAGGAGCTTTTCTTGCAGCAAAATCCTGTGAGCAAAACCCAGCAAAACCCAATGGCCACCCAGCAGCCAGCCATTATTCTATTAGAGGTGCTTTTGCTCCTAAGGTGCAATAGGTCACCAGCTTAAAAAAGTTTCACATTCTCACCTTGAGTAAAGCAATAACTTTTCCTTGTTACAAATAATGCCATTGTAATTCGGATGTAAATTAAGGACCCTGATGATTGGTTTCTAATATATGTTCTGCATTGCCAAAGAAAAAAAAGAACCTGGTAAGGAAAACAGGTATCCAGTGCACCACTCTTCTGTTGATTGAATGAGGTTACTATTGTTTCTAAAGACTTTAGCTTCTGTGTTTAGTTTTATTATTCCTGACCCTTCTGGTCAACTTAATGCAATGTTAAGGCCTATTGGTTCTTTGGAAAACTTAGTTCTTACAAATAATGTTCATTTTCTGATTGCACTGTGTAATTAGCTTACATAATCGGTGCAGGCTTAGACAGTAAGAGTATCAGTAAGTATGATCCAGTATCCTATTTATTGTCCTGAACCACAGCAGATGCCTAGACACATAACAAGAGTAGTATGAATAGGGTGATCCTTTCTCTGACACACATTTCTCATTTCCAGCAATCAGCAGGTAGAGGGTTTCTGGAGCAGATGGCATCTGGATTATTGTATTAATAGGTATTGATCAAGCTATTCCCTATAAATTGCTCAATATTTTCTTAAGAATTAATTTATTTTGGCTTCCTTTGCATCCTGTGGGAACTAAATCCACAGTATAATTGCACTCTGTGTGTATTGGCTTAAACCTGATGTGTGATCATTCAGATGACACTTGGGTTTTCTGATAGAAGTTGTAATGAAAAAGTGTTTACTTATCTTCTCCTCTGCCTTCTTTGTTGTATAGCTCTCACATTCTCCTCACGATTATCTGGTTCTTGCCACTTTTTTAGCCTGAAAACCTCTTTAGTTTCCCCTCCCATTCCATACCTCTGAGCATCTCATCTCAGCTCCTCTCTCTTTCATGACCTTTCTCGCATTTGACCATCTCTTTCTGAGACAGGGGAACAGAACTGCCTGCAATAACAACAGTGTAGGTGCATGATAAAATTACATAGTGAAACAATGATGTTTTCTATTTCACTCTTCTTTCCTTTCTTAGAGACATTTTTACTTTAACTGAGTCTAATGCAACCATTTGCAAAGAATTGGCCACAGTGACCCCAAAGTCCCCTTCCTAAGCAGCAGTAAGTAGTTTAGTACCCAGCATTCTGCATAGGTAGCTCAATTTCTCTTTCCCTGCATCCCCTGGTTTATATTTCTCATCACTGAATTTCACCTGCCACTTTACGCCTACAATTCAGTGTACTCTATACAAGAAAGAGTTAATCCGCAATGTGTGGGATGGGTAAGGACAAATATTACATGCATTTCTGATGTATGCATGCATGCATCTTGTCTTTTAATTACCTCTCTTACTCTGTTTGAACAATGCATTCCTCCCCCCTTGCTAACAAAGCTACACTGGTCTCATTGCCATCCACAAATCAGAAGGAATTGCTTTGGTTTCTAGCAGCATAGAGTGCACAGCATATTACAAGTTCTTTTATGAGCACCTTGCTGTTTATTCTATCTGGGAAGTAACCTACTGTTTGAATATCTGTACTGATATTTTATTGATAGGACAGCAAATGTCTAATACATTCTGATTAGCATTGCTCAGTTTTTCCATCTGAAACAGGTAAAATTTGGACATGTTAGCATAGCCAAATAATGTACAATTTTTAGCATCATCTTAGAGTTCTGAGATCTGTATCATGATGATCCACTTTTTTTTCCACATTTTAAAACTTTAGTGTTGGATACCTGTTCCATGCAATGTCAAATAAGAACACTAATAATTTATTCATAGGGAACTGACCAGTTCAACTAGTGGGCTTGGACTTCACCCCCTGCAAGTGCTTTCCCCACAGACTATCATCAGCACAAAAATCTATAAGTACCCTTAGGTGACTACTTCAGCTTGTGTCTAAGCCTTGCTTAGAAGGTCTTCTCCAGAAAAATCCCACATGACAAATCTTCTGTTGACAGTTACAGATTGTTAGCTATCTCATTTTTTCTACCCAAGCACTCTTCCTAGCTTTATTCTGTTCTTGTCTTTCCTTTATGTGTTCCTATGAAATAACTTTTACTCAGAATTCTGTACAAGAAAAAAGTTACAAAAGTAAGAAAGTAAACATTCAAATTGTAACAAGAGTATATAGACCAAGGCAGTAAAACCAAAACTCCAACCAAAATTAAGAGTAAATTTCTAGTAAAGAAGAAAATTCACTTAAGCAGATTGCTTCCTAATTAATTTCCTTCTTTTATTAGAGCACAAATGTAACAGCTCTTCAAATCTCAGGGATCTTTGGGAATTCCTGTGGCTGAAGGACTTTCCTGGCATAGGCTTCTGTCCCTGCACCAGGTGTGTTACCTCCCTGGCTCCTTCACCACGTACATTTTTAGAGCTGTGCTGCTTTCACAATAACCGTTTGCAGCACCTGACTATTTTCTGTACAGCTACAGTGAAATAACATATTTCATCCCTCAGTTGTGCCTCTTGCCTCACATTTAGTTTTTGGCCCTTGTAGAGGGTAAGGCATCTATGAAGAAAGTGTGATCTCAGCAGTCACTACTTAGGAGACAAATGAACACGATCTGGAAAAGTGGTTTCAAAAAGTGTCCCCCTCTTTGTCACACATTGGTTTTTTATACTTCATTTGTATTTTTGTAATCTCAGAACTAGTGGCCATGAACATCTGCAAGCTGATATGAACTGGGGCAACCCCTAGAGCTGGAGGTGTCTCAGTGTCAGTGTCCCTGAGGGCTGGGATCCCCAGGTGCTGAGTTTTGGGGAAATCCCTCCTGCAGGCACAGACCAGCTCCTCCTTAGCAGTTAGCAAGCAGCAGAGATGGGCTTTTGCCTAGAGAAACCTATTTGCCACATATTCTAAACATATATTTAAAAAGGGGCTTTTTAAGGCTATACCCTCATTTTTTGAATACTTAAAGCATAGGACTAAGGGATGGGACCTAATTATAATTCTATGTGGTGATGCATGGCGTAGTTTCTTACAACCATTGCTTTGAACAGGAGCCTCTGAAACTGTTTTTGAAGGACTTTTTCATTGGGTAATTTAATCAGGAATCAGGTAATTTTAGAAACTTTGAACTCAGAAAGTTACCCCTAAAGGAAAAGCTAAGTTTCACAGCCAAAATTATGCAACATGGGACCTAGAGGAAACCTAGACCAAGGGTAGTAGTACAGCATAGGTGCAGCCACCCTGCACTAAGGCAGGCAAACCCTAAGTAGTGTAAATTTAAGCCAATTTATACTACTTGTCTGTGGAATTATAATCTGGAGTTAAAGTTATTACGTTATTTGTATGTAACAAGAAGGTATGTTTTGTGTCTTTACAGCCTTTCAGGAAAGACACTTAAAGCAATTTATGAACATTGAGTTTTCAGGGAGCCCAGTGAAATTCCTGTTAAGAGTTTTGGAGATGAATGAAGCAATGTGCTGTAAGTTTAAAGTACTCATTCATCATCACATGAGTTATTTAGCAGCAGAAGCCCCAAACCCAGACTTTCTGATGCCTGGTAAGCCCATAATAAATGTTAAGAGATGAGAGAGGGTTCCTGAGGCTGGGACCAGAAGCTGATAAGGCAAGAGTTGCATTCCAGTCTCCTATCTCATGTTTACTTCAATCTGATCACTGGGCAGCATTCTTTCCAGTGGAAGGAATAAAGTGGAAATCTCCTTTCCTTCCTTCTGAAGAGCTATGCTCCGTTTCTGGGCAGAACATGAAGGTTTACCTTATCAGGAGAAATTCCCATGCAGCACAGCCTGACAAACAGCTCAGCCATGTGCAACGTGCATTCGTGTGCTGCAGCGTGAGGAAGAGCTGGAGGAAGGTGCACTACTCTGCAATATCTTGGGGACAAATAATACTGTAATGACAACAAAACTGAGTCTGAGTGGTGTGGGAGGTTTAATGAGTTGTAATGGAGCTCTCCTGTTGGGATGACACGGTGACAGAGGTTGCATGGTCTGCATAGTCCAGAGCATTCCCCAGTACCTCAGCCTGTGCCGGGAAAACAATGCAAGTTTTAAACTCTCTGGAAAGTTCTTCCCATGTCAGTCACCAGCTGGGATTTCCCTCTCTGTTGTTTGAATGCAGGAGGGGATGGCAGCTCCTGCTGATAGCAGGAACAAGTGTTGGCCTTATGAGGAATTGTTTTTCTCAGAGCTGTCAGGAAGTCCTAGCAAAGGCATCAGCAGCACCGTGCCCTGGAAAGGCCTGAGACAAAGGGCACGTAGCTGCTAATGTGTTCAGGCAGAAGTTGCCAGCCCCTCACAGTGCAGGAGGTGTGTGTCTTGGGACATCGGTAAGAGAACAGGAAGGCTCTCACCAGCTGAAACACAGCCCGTGACCACGGGGACCTGTGGCCTGGACTGCTGCACCTACACGCTGCCTTGTCACCTGGGTGAGTTTGGTTAGCAGCTATGGCACTAGTGTTATTGGCACCTGTCTGCTTCATCTGACGCCTTGTTGACAATGTTCCAAGGGGGAATAAGAAAATAAAGGTGCCATGAAACTTTATTTCTCCTTTTGCCTCAGACGTGAAGCCCTGCAAGATGCAAATATCTGCTGGCAAGGCAGCCCAGGAAAGCTTGCTATATATGCCCCGGGTGTGCCCAAAGGATTTCAGTCTCCCTCTGGCTCCTTTAATAAACTATAGTTCCAATGCAAATAATTTAAAAAGACAAATTTTGGGAGTGCAGGCTCACCTTACTGGGGAGGGATGACATCCTCAAATGGAAGTGGAGTCCTGGGATGCACTCTGCATGCAGTGGATCCAGCTGGCTTGGTTGATCTCAGTCTAGCCATAACCTACAATAGCTTTTGCTTGGCTGAGAGGAAACTCTTCTGCTTGAAGCTCTGTTCCAGCTCCTTTTCAGGACCAGCACTGGAAAAGCCCCTGCCTGCATCAAACCACAGTGCAGAGTCACTTACATCTGCCCATCCTCTATCTAAATAAGTCCTTGTATCAACCACTGTGTTGCACTCAGAAAGGAATGATGTTTTGGTTTAATTGATGCATACATTTTTACTACCCTTTGTGGATTTTTTGGGAGCTCATCTCTGTGCGGGGGCCGGGGGGGTGTGTGTGTGACTAACTTTTCATCTCTATTTGAGACAGTGCAAAGATTGCACTTGATTCCAGAAGGAGCCTCTGGGCTTGTGTAACACTGATAAATAATTAGGTGCATTGGGAAGGGAAAATAACACCAGTTTTTCTTTAAAATTGTAGAGTGGCATCTGTCAGGCAGGTAGGATCTTTTCCAAATGTAGAGCATTTTGTCTACAGGTGGGATACTCTACAAACAGTGACAACTGCATATTCCTAATACCTTTTGCAAAAGTCTCCAATATCATCTGTTAAAAAGCATCTGGAAAATCCACCTTAAAAAACCCCACACCAATGAAATGGCCTGCCAAGCTGCAGCTTCCCAATCCTTCCATTATAAAGAAATTTGCTTATGGTGCAATTTATGTAGGCTCCATACTCCAGCAAAAATACATCAAGTGGTATCAGGTTACCAGAATCAGTCCTAAAGCAACTGTTTCCTAGTGGGGGAGGGAAAAAAAAAAAAAAAAAAAAGCAGCAGCAGCTTGCTTCACATTCAGTAAGTCACTGCAACACAGAGCTCCCAGGGAAGTAACAGCAATGTGAGAAATGAGTTCGCTGGTTTTTTTTTTCCTGATGCAAATGTAATATAGTAACTAAAAAGAGAGGAAACACCCACTTTTCAAAACTGAACTGTAATCAGTTTTCCAGCAAGGACAGTGCCTACAGACAGCAGTCTATCTGCTACAACAAAACAACTACAACAATAAATACACCTCCATCTTCTTCGAGAAAGTTCTTGGAAAAAAACATTGGTCTCTCTAAATCTTCAAATGCTGTAAAACTCCTTGTTTGGGGGTGTTCAGTGGCCAAAATGCTTTGACCCCCTGTTTGGGGCCAAAGAAGTTTCCTGAAAGATCTAATATTACAACCTCACACTCACTACAGATAAGCTTGTGTTCTGTTTTCCAGCAGAAACTCACCTTTCAAAGACATGATTTGAAATTAAAATAAAGAAAGGGTTTTCATCTTTTGCTGAACTACTTAGGTTTTTCTGTAAGGGAAGCAAGTATTAGCAGAAGCCAATGCAGCTGCTACAGAGGGCTTGTGTTTTGTTTAAAGACGATGCATAGATGCATGAAACAAAACTAAACCACATGTTCAAACAGCGGGAGTTAAAAAAATTTCACTAGAATCCACAATCATACATTCATCAGCTGAAAATACCAATTTTTACACAGGGATTTTTTTTTTCTTTCTTTCCCTTATTTTCCCCACTTATGTGGAGCAGAAACAGCAAACACAGAAGGAAACTTGAGCCCAGACAGCTCCTTATTTTAGAGGTTAACCTGACTACTAGAAGAGCACTTTAACACAAAGTGGAAGTGACCTATTTAATGACTGAGACACATTTTCCTCTTTCTTTAGGCTGGTAGTTAGCTGCCATGCCCCCGTTCCCCTCTCCCCCAGAGGAAGGGATCTTGTTTTGCTGAGCATACATGTGTGTAACTTTAACTGTGAAGCACTGAAAAATGTGCTATGGAGATAAGGGTGAGCCTGAAGTACATGGATCTACAGAAAACTTCAGCTTTATAAGAGTCTTATTTTGGCAAGCACTAACCCTATAGTTACACAGCTGGGTATTATATTGTTTTACAGGGTAAATCCAGGCAGGCACATGCTTGTTTAGTACATTAAAAGAATAAATTAGATCTGCAGAAGATACTGGCCTGTCTACTTTCTCAGCTGATGTGACCACCTGCTCCCATTGCTTGACTTCCTGAGCTATAAGAACAAGGTGATCCTGAAGAGGTGACACCCATGTGAGGTATTTCGTTTACATACTGGCAACAGCAACTGAACTTTTAGAGCCAGTGCTGCATTATGAGTTTGGATAAATGAGAGTAAGAGAGTGACACTGAGTATTCAATCTTTTAAGTTTCTTTTTGGAAAATGTGAACAAGGCTGCATCATGCTTGTGCTATCCAAGCTTGCCTGGGACTTTTATTCGTGTAGCCATGAGATCCTAAACATGCCATTTAGTTTCAGGGCACTTCATAGTAATCCTCTCATGAATAGTCACTATGCATGCAGAGGAAGAGATTAAAAACCAAATGGTTGACTCATGCCAATCTAAAGACTGGCACGCTGCAAACTCATTAAGGACTAGCTCTCTGAGCTTCCTACGTGCATACTTGCTGTGTGACGCTGCCCTTTCTGGGACTCCAACCTGCCACTGTGACTAGCAGCGGGGTACTGTGCTCTCCCCTCACACCCAGACCTTCCTCCTGGTATAAACTGCAGGAAAACACCATCTCCTCGGCCTGACCAGGTCTTTTTCTTGCCACTACAGTCACTGGTGGTGTGGTGTCTACTTTGGCAAGCTGTACAGCCACAGATCTGTCATTGCTAGTGGATGCAGACAGGGGTCTGGGTTCTCCTTTGTATGGCTGTCTGTGGCTCAGAGTGGAATGACCAAAATATCTGTGCATTTTCTATGCACACAGTCCTTTTAAAAGCAAAAGAAAAGAAAGTTATTTGTCTAGCTTTCTCTCTCTCTGTCCATCTGTGAACAATTGCTTTAAATAGGTACTGTTAGACTCTTTGATAGTGTAGTTTCACAATTCTAGATGAAAAATATAAAAGCCAAAACTAGGAGCTAGAGCAGCCTTATGACAACCAGTGGCATTTCATGGCACTAAACTGAATGAACTAAGTCTTTGAAAACATCTGTATGCCTCTTGTAGTTTTCCATTAAAAAGTGCCTGTGAGCAAAGCTACTTTATGTTAACATACATTTACCAGATTAATTTCTTTCCTATATGCAACTTACCTTGCTAGAAGAGCCTATATACGATATACATAGACATTTCTTGTGGTATTTACACTATTGCTACAAAACAACATCTTGTCATATAGTAAAATCACTTCTGCATTTCAGTTTCTCTTTCTGCCAGTGTTTGATGCTTCTTTACCTTTTGTAGCTTTTCTTACCTTGTCTCCTGGAGCCTTTTTGGAAGACCTTCATTTTCTGTTCTTTTCTGACAACCACAGCAATCTTCTCTATGGGCCAGTTCTTCCATTCATGCCATGTGCAATTTATATGGTATTAAGCATTAAAGCTAAAGAAAAAAAAAACAAAACCAACAAAGAAACCAACCCTGAAAACTTGGCCAGAGACTTCTCTTCACATGGTGTTATTTCACCACATACATGCACTGCCAAGATGGTCTTAAAATAAACTTCCATCGACAGTTTACATCTTTCAGCCTCTGCCTCCCCCCCACATCACCAGATAGGTCTCCTCTTACCAGCCTCTTTAATTTTTCAGGTGAGTTTTTTACATACTGTATAAGCTAAGAATCCAGTTAAATAACAATCAAATTAAAATACTTCATCATTGAGTAAAATGTGTAAGGACTTATACTGAAGATGTGAGAACTCAGCAAGCACAGAGCTGAGATTGGCCAAGTGCTCAAAAGAGAAGACACACAACCAGACCTCAGTGATGGGGTGAAAGATATTTCTGAGTTTCTAAGACCTTCTCGGGGTTTTGTTGCAATGCAGAAAGTTCCTGAGCTGCTGAACTGAAAGGAAGCCTGAAAAAAAAGGACTTTTCCTGCCAGGACATAGTGGGCAAGAAGGAATTCAGTTTTCAAATGCTTTAATTTCTGTTTTGTCTCACTCTAAGTTTTATCTGTTTTAAAAGCTATGGGATCTAGTTTCTGTTAAAATAAAAGTTGGGTTTGAGTTTAAAAGCTCTTCTGCAGTCTTGGGAGTGCCCAACATAAGAAAAAAGTTTGTCAGATCTGTCTCAATATTCTAGTCATCTTGGAGTCCCATTACACCACCTTAGGCTGTGAAGAACACACCCCTTTCAGTAGGGAGTAACAAGAAATAAGCATTTTGAAGCACCACACTTTGTCAAAATGCAGTATTGTAACAGATACCTATGTCCTGCCTTCCATGATCTGCATGGTATTTTCACTTGGGGAAGGGGGGGGGGGGAACAAAAAAAAACCCCTACCATTTGCTTCCTCTGGTGAAACAGAACACAGAATCTGCCTCTAAACCTTCAGAATAACCAAGATAAAACACTGTACAAAGCACAATAAGCTGCACAGGAAAAGAGGTCATTGGAAGAATGACTAGATGAAGCAAATGGCTTGTTAGGACAGTTTAAGAAAATGGAAAGGACTGGGTCTTGTAATACCCTTTTTGCACAGAAAGGCAAAAGGATAATTACTGTTACTTGATACACTATGTAGTTGCTTCATTGTCAAACATGCAGTCATTTGTACTGGGCTCATCACTATCATGTTCAAGTATCAGACAGACTTTTCTTTTTTAATTGGCAGCAGCATTTGCAGTTCAAACTGTCTTAGTTTGAAAGACAGGAATCTGCCAAGGAAGGCAGGAGCCCCCCTTTAGAATGGAAAATACAACCCCCTC
>WUAM01000164.1:1027603-1052945 GCA_024336885.1 Actenoides hombroni | reverse complement strand
CGGGGGCTCGGCGGGAGCGCGGAGCGGCGGCGGGCGGGGATGGCCGCGGCCGCGGCTCCCTCTAGCGCCCGCCCGGCGCCGGGCCGGGAGAAGCCCGCCCGGGGCCGCCACCGCTCTCCGGGCAGCTTCTCCGGGCTGGCCGTGACTCTGCCGGGCTGCGGCTCACGGGGGAGGAGGGCGTTGCGTGTCTCGGCGTGGAAAAACAGCGGTTTCTCCGCCGATTTCTCCAGGCAGTAATTCTGGGGAAAAAAATAAAGAGTCCATGCCCCTAACGGAAAAGAAGCTAAGAGGGAATGGAAGACCTTCACCTCTCGCATGAAGAATCATTTGTTTGCTTTTCCCCTGCTTCTCATTATAGAGGCTATTTTTCCCAAAACAGGATGTTGGGCCAGGGAGAGGTAATGTAAACAGATGCATTCTTAGAAAGCTTGCAATGCATTTTTGCAGAGCACAGGCCATGCATTGAAATGCAGAAACCCATGAGGTGTGGGAACAAGGGACCAGAGCAGGAGCAGGAAGAAAACCCCTCCCCCTGACAGAAGTGAGTCAGCCCAGAGCCTCCCTTGGCTTTAGCATTTTTTTTTAAATTTTTTTTTGGGGGGGGGAAACAGAGAGCGTGAAGTTGAGATTGAGAGGTGAAGAAAACCTTTTAAATAAGCTGATACTGGCCAGTTGCTAGAAGAAAGCTTCAAACAGTATTACAGGCATCCTTCCTTCCTTTCTTCTAAAAACGTGCAGTATTAGTTAATTTGCACCAGCAGTGACCTTTGCTGACAGGAACCGAAAGGAAGAAAGGATCCCAGCTCTACTTGCCTACACTCCGGTTGGTTGAGTCACCAGAAGGTCAGTGACTCCCAAGGTTATTAAGCAGTTTCACCTGGACCCATCCCTACTTCTGGACCTGTGCTGAAACCTTTCCCTGTTACTGCATCCTCTTACCTTTTACCAGGAGTGGGCTTTTCACAAAGTGTGCCCGCAGCAGCAGGGAGGGGCAGGGAGAGTGGGGCCAGGGAGGCTGTGATTGGCCCTTCTGCCAGCTCACTTACAGATATCCAACCACTTAACAACTACACTGGCAGTATCTGTCCTTGCCTTACCTTCTATGGGGTAAGCAGACCTTACACCTCACCGAGCATCTCACCTATTTTCTGGTTTCTCTACTCTGCTCTGGCCTACAAACTTCTTTCAAACTTTACAGAAGCAAAACCCTCCTGTCTTTCATGTCTAAAAACTGTGCGGTGCTCCAGAGGGCTGTCGTTAAGTGTTTTGAAGCTATACACATAGACCTGCTTATGTTCCTCTACAGTGCAGAAACGCGACACATGCTACCCGCCTACCTGCAGTGCTACAGTGGCAACTTACCATTGCTGCATGTGCCAGCCTGGTTTTGCTCCACTTGCTTATTTCAGATTGCGGTTCCCTTTTGGGTAACACCTTCACATAGGCTCCCTTGGCCCTGAACAAATAACAGCAACCATTTAGACAGTTTCCAAGCCTGAGCTCCATACAGCTAACGCAGCATTTTCGTGAGAATGAGCTACTGAGTCCCAGTGCAAGCTTCAGGGCTTGTCCACACCATTTCTCTGCCAGGTCTCCTCTTGAGCAATGCAAAAGGGAATGATGTGTAAGGGAGCAATACCTTTTGACTCACTGCACTAAAGCAAACTGCTTTTGGAGGGAGAGGCTGGAGAAAACAATGGATACTTAGATTTGGCTTTGCTTACTATCTAAACTGAAATGACTGGCATGCACTGGAGAGGAAAGAAGAAGGAAGAGCTAGCTATGCCCAGGCATCAAGCACTGCAGTCTAGGCCTCCTCAGCAAGAGGCTCCTGCAGTCTAACCTGTACTCATCCACCTCTTGCATAAGGTTTCCTCTGCATATGAAATTTTTTTATTGGTTTGTTTTCAATGGCAGCATCTACTACTTAGTTGAATGTTATCATTACTATTAGTCATTACTATTGCTATTTGGTCCTAAACATTGAGTGTAAGAGGCGTCTTCAAGGATATGATGTGACACTGCCAGCTTTACAGGGCTGGACAAAACCCAAAGGAATATTTTGGGGAAGGTGTGGATTACCTGTCCTCTTTCAAATTACTTTTCCCAGCTCACTATCTGGCAGGAAACTGAGGAGGTTTCTCCCATGGAAATTTCCCTCAGGGAAATTCTCAGTGCCTTCTTCTTATTTCTGGAGGAATATAAACCAGTGCAAAGTCTGGGCCTGAGTGGTTTAGAGAGCTGCATACAGCTGCCTTCCAGTGGCGTCTGGGCTCCATTCCGAGCTTGGGACTGACACAGGAGGGAGGTGGAGGCCAAAAGGCCTGGGGCAAGTGGGGCAGTTGCACCTCAGCTGGATTTTGAGCAAACTGGGGCACTTGCTGCTGGGATCAGTGGGAGGCAGAGGAGCACAATTCCTGCCTGCAGAGACTGCACATAAAAAAGGCAACAGCACAAGCATTTGGGTTCCTGCAGTCTGGCTCCACCACAGCTATTGTAATCCCTGTTATTCAGGAATTCTACAAACCCATACCAATTCTCATAAAAGTTTTGCAGAGTAGATAAACACTGTACTCCAGCATTCATGACGAGGGGAAAAGGAAAGCTTTAAGCAATTAGGCCAGGCCACACAGCAATTCAGCAGCAAGCCGGGCCGCCAACTGTGTGGGGCTCCCAAGGCAGCCATGCTGCTGCCTCCTCTTCTGCTGCCGGTGACAGTACGGGCAGGGCTGTGGCAGCCTGGGCAGCAGCCACGAGGGCAGCTAGGGAGGGAGCACCACAAGGCCACATACATTTTTTAATGTTAGCATTAAACATGTTAGCAAGGAGCAGCAGCTTTCTTAAAAGACGCTGACCCGAGGCTAAATGCATTGTCCCTTAACTGCCAGTAAGCTTTGCTATCTATTTTGCACTTCGCTATCTATTTTGCAGAAAAGTTAGAAGCTTTTAACTTTGGTCCAAGCAGTTCCTGGACAAGGTTTTGCCCATGCCTCTGTTCCCTTTCCTGTGGTGAGAACAGAGAAATGGGTTGGATGTCATCTTGCCTTGCTTGCAGGAGACAGCTGCCATGGTGCTCTCTCTACAAAAGATGAAAATGCTTCAGGCTCCTTTGGGGTGACCAGTACATGCCCATTAGGGATTCAAGTAGGTTTCAGAAGAGCCCACTTCCCCCAAGCAGAAAAGAGAACATTCTCTTTTCTTTCTTAGAAGCAAAAAGCTTTTTTCCTTTGACTCAAAAGATACTGTTTTGGAAAATCAGAGCTGACAACATCTTCCATCTCCTTCTCCCAGTTTTGGAGTGGTAAGACATGCGCGATGCTGCTTGACACTGTGATATTTATAAGACAAAGTAGAGGTCAAATTTGCTGAACGTTTTCCAAATTCCAGTGAGGTTTATCACAAAGAGCCCCATATGGACCCAAGTGGTGTGACTGACAAGGGCTGGATTGTGGAGTCACTAGAAAGCACAGTTTCCAGCCAATGCTGATGGGCCAGATCATGTTCTTTGGGGCAAAACCTGCTGGAAAGCTACAATTACTTGGAGACTCCAGGGAGTTTTCACAGCAGAGTTTCTGACAAGAAACCCTGTTGTAAGGAGCTGGGTTTTCATGCTTTAAGGAGCAGCACTGTCCTCTATCAGCACCATCCTGCCTGGGGTTGGTGAGAAACAGCCTGGAGCTCAGCCCACCATGGGGCAGGCAGGAGTCTACCATCCTTCCTCCCCTGCACCCTGACATCTCCCCTGGATCTTTCCAGCCTCCTTGGAAGAGAGGCGCTGTCAGGCCCTCCTTGCCAGGTTTCTGTCCCAAGAAGTGTAGGAAGAAAGGTTTTTCCCACAGCAAGTGCTGACAGGACTAGCATGAACTTGTCCAAGTGAGATTTGGCAGAAATGCCCACCAGCTAGCTACGACTGAGAAACTGGCTCTGTTTCCCCTGCCCTGCTCAGACACCAGCCTCCAGGGCTACTGCTGACACCGAGCGTCTCTGTTCACGTCAGAGGACTGACACTGCAGACTTCTTTGCACCACGATGTGCTCACCTGCCAGCGCATTTCAGCCTCCTGGACTGAAGCCAAAAGGGATGGATTTGGCATTGCTAAGCCTCAGTTATTTCAAGAGACAAGCCAGGACTCGCCCTAATATGCAGAGCAGAAACTAGATCTGGAGCAGGAACGAAGCTGACACCTGTAAGGTGGGCTCAATCTCTAGAGCCTTCCCCCAGTATTAAAGTTTAAAGCAAGGCTCAGCAGCTCATGCTTCTGCACAAAGCACTGGCACTTGGACAGAGGAGTTTGGATTACACCCACATTTACTCAGTCTTCCTTAAGGTGCTCCCCAGAAGATGTAGGCAAAAGCTTCAATGATGTGTTGGTACTGTCTGGTTAAGGAAGGGTTTGGCAGAAGATGAGAGGAAGCATCAGATCTCTCAGCTGAGATGCATATACCCCTGTCTGATAAGTGGAGAAGCTTTCTGGTTTATGGATGCACCAGGCAAAACCAACTACTTGGTAAGCTGAGTGAGAACTGCCTTTTCACTCCATGTTGGTGTTGGTTGCTGAACAGTAAGGTATTGCTTCATGTTCTGGGTTTTTAAGCATTGTGGAAAACCAAAGGAAAACACAACTTAGACTACATACATGAACATAGCTTTGATGACTTCAGGTAGGCTACAAGCACGACATTGCAGGAGAAAATGTGACCATATTCGTGTGAATGGCTAAATTTGTAAGATGTGACTTCAGTTACCTGACCATCTGCTTATCAACCCTTACTGCTACAGGATCAGATTTCGCAAACATAAAGCTACCCTACAGCCATGCCACTTCTGCAGGTGTTTGTTATGAAACTAAATAGGTAAGACTAGGAGTTAATCTTTGTCCCAAAAGGACATAAATGGTGTGCTGAAGGGCTAAAAAGTCATTCATATTTAGGCAGTTACCTGAAAAGTTTGCAGAGTTTTAAGGAAAAGATAAGGGGAGACAACTCCACGTAACTAAAATTTTCCATGGTACTTCTTTTGACTTCTAAAATCTAGGATTAATCATAGAGCAGGAAAGAAAGTTCAAGGATTAAGACACTTGGCTAAATTATAATCAGTGTTTTTTCACAGCCTTCCTGTGTGACACTGGGAGTATCACTTACCCACTTGCTGTATCCATTCCCAATGGATGAAATAGGGATAACAATAATTCTTTATCTCCACTGTGGATCAAAAGGATAAAGATATTAATCATTTTCCAAGATGCTCAGACAATATGGTCAGTGAAGAAATACCCTACAAAGAATGACCTTGGGAAATACACCGAGTATGGCCTGCGGTTTGTTCAAATACAAAGAAATGGAGAAAGGGAAAATGGGAAAGGTTCACAGCTCTTCAGTGAGGCATATGTGCCTCATTGCTGCTGCTTCTAGCCCATCTCCCAGCATGATCTTGGGAATCTTGCCATCTTTGAGGAATCAGAGACTAATGACTATTGTTGCTTTCCACTCCCTGAGCTTACCACCACACAAATTAAATCAGAGGCTCCTAGAAGAGAAATTCCCATGTGCTGTGAGAAGCCATACCCTAGACTGGTGCTCTTGTGTTTGGCATAGACTGTAACCTCCTATTTCTTTCCTGCACCCATACTGGAAATGATCACAAGTTCAAAACTGGGAGATGCGATTGGCCTTTGCTACCTGACAATGCTCCTGTGGGCCCTGCGGTTAGCTAAAGTCTTCCGTAGCATCCTGGCCTGTTAAACTGCAGGAATACTTTCCCTTATGGCACAGTAAATATTATTCTGCTCATCAGCAGCATCACTGAGAAGGATTCATTTCACTTGGCTCATGACTTGCACTCAACCTGGAGTGGAGTTTGCTGAGGGATCCAGTCTATGTCTCAGATCAGCTCCTGCACATCAGATACAGGTATAGACTGTGTACTTACGCTCTGCCAGGTTTCTGAGGTAGAGTGGCATTTCAGAAGTGCATGAAAAAAAGCCAAAAAAATGCTAACTTAATATGAAGCACAAATCTGAGACAACATTTGATTTTGAAGCATGGTTTCAAGTTTTCCAGATGAGCCAAAGCCATAAAGAGTTTGTGTAACACTTCCGCTGGGCGCTCTTTACCATCCTAGTGTTTAGACCATTATTCTTAACCCTGACCAGCACTGCCTCCATGTTTTCCTGCTAGTCTCTACTTTTCACAGCACCAATTCCCCTGTGGTGTAGCAGAATTCTTTGCCGTCAGCCTTTTTGCCCATCAGATCCAAAGAAGGGAACAGAAGGATGGTACAAGTTTGCATAAAGCACACTCCCACCATGTCTGCCTGACAGTACTGTTATTAACTTACCCTTTCAGCCACAATCAGTTAAATACAAAACCAGACTTGCATTCTTCCTTTACGTACTCAGAAAAGGAAATCCACATGTTTATATTCAAAATCCACATTCAAATATACCACTGGTCAAACCTTGCCATCTTACAGTGTCTGAAAGGCCAAATATGTATTTGCAGAAAAACTCTCCCCTTGCCCATCCCCTGTTGCCCCCAGAAAAACCTTCTGCCTCACCTCCAATGTGACAGCATCAGACATCAGTGCTGGTGCTTCCATTACACACACCTATTTGTAAAGCTTACAGCTGAGTTTTGAAGTTCACTTCATGCTGCAGGTTGGCATGCAATGGCATTTCTGGGCAAACTGAAGAAAATGTATGACAGTTTTTCAGCTGTAAGCAAGGCATCAGCAACTGATTTATGCTGGTTGAGATGTAACTTTTGCCCTTCAAAATAAGATCCCTTTCATCCACTTCTAACATTTTTTCAGGGGATTTTTTCACCCCTCAATAGCTCTTTCTCGTCAACCTGCCTTCCAGCATCCTTCCCACCATACCTGGGGGCACCGAAGCAGAGCAAACACTCCCTTGGGACAGACCCTGCAGAAATGGTCCTGGTGATTCCCACATGACTAGACAGGCACTTCCAAGGCTTGGTAACACCTTTCTTGTTTTTGCCATGGAGGGAAGTCTTCATGTAACAATGCTCAGTTCTTTCCTCTCCCCTTGGCTTGTGCAAGCAGATTGATCGACAGTGCTTTATATCTTTGCTGAATTCTTTGCAATAAAGTCTGATTCCATAAAAATAAAACAGAAGGAATGCTGTGGTATTGTATTACAGTATTCTAGCTCTCAAAAATGTTGCTGTGTTGTTTTAGGCTATGGTCTAACATCACAGATGTTCCCTTTCTTAAAATGGAGGGAAAGATCAGAGCATCATTACCCTTAACTGGAAATGGCAAACCTTTGGTTTTTTGGAGGATGTAGGGTTTTACTCTTTCCTGGACCATATTTTTGCATGTGATAAGAGGACCCAAGTTGGCATGCAGCGTGGCTTCCTTTTTTAGTCAAAAAATCTACTTTTACATTAAATATTTTTATTACATCAAGTATTGAAAAGGGAAGAATTCAATGGCTAGAATCCACAGATCTGTTCTCCAATATTTAAGTAATTTGTGGTTTTGTTTGTGTCTTTATGATACTACGTACCATTCTGTATTACAACATTCAAACAATTCATCAAGGGTCCAATGATAAAGAATCACAAAGAAACTGAAATGCTTCAAATTAACCATCAGTTTCACATACCTCCAGTTCTACGAAGCTACTTCTCTACATATAAGTAGAGAACATTTCAGATACCCAGACTTAGACTTGTATCAGCACAATTTATGCGGAAGAGAAGTAAATTAAACAGGAACAAAAACCCGCACCGTTTGTCATTGTCACTTGAAAATTATGACAAAAATTTATTTTTTTTCCAGAATGCTGCATTTTAACAGTGTGTGATTCTCTAGTGTGAAAGCACTGATGTTTCACTTACATTACAACATCACTCTGGACTACTGGAACTTCTACACCTGGCCATCAAATACCATGTTGGGTAAAATGCAGCGTAAAGGGACCAAGCTGTTTCTCTCCTGGATAAAACTTCTTTCTACTTAGCAGCCACAAAGCACAGGAGACGGTGCACTTCAGGGTACTTACTGCACATCTCAGGTGAGTAAAATAACTCTGCCTTCAGTCTCACACCTCCAGACAGTTCAGGATTCAGGATAACCCAGGAATACCCTGCCCCAATCTCACTGCTAAAGTCTAACTTCCAGGTGATGAACTGTGCTGTATCCAATCCTGTTCTTCTATGTGCAACTCCAGCATCTTGCCCACAGCTGCTGTACTCAGGCAAGAAAACTAGTGTAAGCAAGTGGACTGTGGCGCTAGGAAGAAATGTACAGGTTTTATTTTTAAACATCACTGGACTGAAAAATAAAGGGTCATATGGCTTCTTTGTATTTCAGGAGATGGTAGTGAATAAGTTAAAGAATTCTTCATCCCCAAGCATACGTTACTTTCATTTATAGCTAAGCTAATGTACACAAATGTTTTCTTATTTTCATAAATGTCAAGCACCCACCTTTTTCCCTCCACAAAGACTTACAAGTACATGCATGGCACTTCCTACAAAGCTGTCATGGGCTAAAGGCTTACAGACAATGATTTTTTTTTTTAGGAATAAGAAATATTCATCAGACCAAAATATAATCATTTAAATCAACTTCTTCCTGAGCAACTTAGAATTTGGAATGTGCTGAAAAGTTTCAATAAATAAGTCAAAGATTAACCAGCTTAAAACGTACCTTTTAACAATTAAGTAAAACATTATTTCATGGCAGACAAATAGGCTGTAGGACCAGGAACCTTAGATGCTATGTGCCAGATAAATTTATGAAGTACCATTCAAAGAGGAGAGGCCACATTGGTTGTTACAAAAAATACAACAACATTAAAACCTAGCAAGTAAATCATTAAACAGGTTTTGTATTTAGGTTATAAGTAGTGATGGTTGAAGATACCATTAAATAAACGGATAAAAACAGACTTTACAGTAAGCAGCAGTGAACTTGCAGGAAGGGTGAATGTGTTAAGTGACCGATTATTCTGTTATAACGTTGACAAAAAGGATTCAAATGGAATTTCAGAAAGGTGAGAATATTAGTTTTCTTTCCAAAATATAACAACTCCACAGTGTGTAAACTAATCATTACTCTTTCAATGTAATTTCATAGAAACCACTTAAAATATACAATGCAGCAGATTCATATTTTAGCTAATATGTTAGTTGTTATCTGTGCCATTTTCAGCTTTCTTTAATGTCCTTCCCCATGGTAGTGCATTGCTACCACCAACCTGGGATGTTAATAATGAGAACAGAATCTTCTACATAATAATTTTCTGTAAGTTAGCATCTTAATACGATTACGCTTCTTTATTTTTGTTCTCTGCGTGTAGGTACAGTAAAGACTGACTAGTGATGAAAATGGGCCATAATGTTTATTGGCTCTCAGCAGGCTTATGGAAGGGGAAACCCTTGGAAAGCACACTCAAGCTTAGACCAAGTTTATATGCCTCGTCCATCACAAAATAACTTTTGCTTGTTTTTGCAAACCAAAGTATGACCTTGCAGATGGTAGAAATGCTGCGGAGGCAGCTGCAGAATAGGAAGCAAAAATTGCCTGGTAGATGTTTGAGAAAGGACATGAGTTAAGCAGAGGTACATTGCCCCTGAAGTGTTATAGAGACTTATCCTGGCAAGGAGCTGCAACTCCTCGGCTCCGCTTTTTTTTTCCTATGCTCTAGGACAGGAATTTATTGCTACTATCCTCTTAGTAGAGTCCAGCTTCCTCTGGCAACAATGGTGCACAAGAAGCCAAGGCCTCATCAAGACCCTCAGGTTGCCCCTATTGTGTGACGGAGCAGACAGACAAATAGCCCTGCTCATTGCAGCCTGCAGGTCTGTCACTTCTGCACCACCAGTTCTGGTAGGCTGTCAAACAGGCTGGCAAGCCCACAAATCACAGGGAACTCCAGGGACACACACCTTAAAGACAATAGCACGTAAGGTATTGGAGCTATTCCCAACCCCTCACCTACACCCATCCCCTTTCTAAGTGTTTGCTGATAACACTCGCAGTGATTAACAAGGGCGATTTTCACAGTGACTCTCTTAGCAACGTATCATTGGATTGGCTTTGGTTTCACAGAGGATACCTTCTTTTCTTTGTTTTATCATACTGAAATATTTCACCTAGAGAAGTTGTGTTATTTCATTCTGTATTGTTAATTTTACTTCTAGCCATAGTAAAAGCAGGCATCTGGTGTTTCAGCTGGAGGGGAAGCTCTGTTCAGCTTCAGATGTGAACAACTAAATTCTGCCACTGCAGAAATACCTGTTATGCTTCACAGGAGTTCCAGATCATCCAAGTTTTCTGTATCTCTTTGGGTCTGTGATCCATAATAATAATAATAATAAAAAAAATCTATAAATACCCTTCCTAAAAATAAAAACTGTATACTGCAACTTTTCCTTCAGAGTCTAATAGAAACACACTCAACTGCAGAGACAAAACTCTACTGTTTAGGTAACCCTGCCTTGTGTTTTTCATCTGTTGTTGCCATTCACTGATCCGGTAAATTTTTCCATTCTATGAACCAGAAGCATTTACCAAAAACTGGTTTGTGTAACTTGCCTTATGTCCACTCATATTAATTTGCCAGAATAGCAGCCACTCCTCCTGGACAGGGTAATTCAGAAGCCATTACCTAGCCCCTTTCTGAGCCTGTTATCCCTGGATGTGCACAGACACAGCAAATGGCTCTGACCGTACCACTGGGATACCAGGGTGCTCTGGGCAGAAAGAAGCACTCTTCCCAAATGGCTCACTGCCTGTAGTTCACATTGCTGGTAGTTAATGCCACAGTGTTACGCAATGAAGACTTGTTTCTAGAGAAAGAAAGAGAAAAGAGTCTGTAAAATGTACTCTTCAAGACCACCTAATCTATTCTCTTATGTTTTGCAGGTTCCTGGAGGACTACTGTGTACTCCAAAAGTTATTTTGTGATAGACAGTAGATACTTCTCTCTTGAACTATGCTATAGCAAAGATGCTATAGAGCCAATACCATATAATGAATCAAACCTGCAAAACCAGGCATTTCCTGATAGGCCCAGCATGTGGGAATGGTCTCTTTCGCTTCAAATGCTGCTGCGCATTAACTCAGTTCCTTAAGGAATTACTTTTAATAATAATTAAAAAAATCTTAAGAAAGCTGGAGGTGTCACCAGAAGAGAAAGGACAGCTCTTCCATCCATCACCTTTTATAGATATCCTCTAGCCACTTTTCATCATCTTCTTCCTCATCATCTATTGGTTCCTCTGTTTCCAGGGGAGAAGGAATGAAGAACTCGGGTCTGGGACGTGGTTTCCTGATATGAGATTTCAGTCCAAACTTTCTCTTTAGCAGGTGGAACTGTTCTTTGACATAGTAATAAAACTCATATTCGTATCTCATGCGTTGGTATAGGATCTGTATTGCTTCTGGAGAGGGGACGGTCTTTTTCACTGTCACAGTCAGATTGCCAAGTTTCCTATGTTCTGTAAAAAAAACAAAGAAGCAACATGGTGGATGAAAATGAAACCAACCTAAATTTATTTTTTTTTTTTTAAATTAAAGCATGGCCCTACTGCATTACTGATACAAATGAGCTCAATCTATCTCCATAATAATGGGTTTACTTTTAATAAGAGCGGAAAAAATATAGACATTTGAAGTTTGACTTGCACGTTTAAATATGGTTAGTTCATACATGGCATTTGGCATTGTGTGTAGTCACCAAGGTTCTTAATAGCCAATAGTTATCTGAAAATGCAAATTACATCATTACGAGCATAAACTAACATGCGGAGAAACCCATAATCTTGCCTAGCTTTGGAAATTTTGCCTGATGCATGTGAAGTATATATCCAGCACACAGCTGAGTTGAATTAATCTCCTATGTGACACACTACATTGTGTCTCAGTTGTCCTTTATTATTGTTCAAAGCTAAACAGATATTTATCAACCTGAATCCATTGCAGGCTATCACTGAAGCACTGTTGGCATCATCACATGACATCTCTGGACCGAACATGCCTGTTGCCTTTCTTGTCCTGTCACACCTATTAATTAAACTAGACTCCTTTTCCTATTGTACCCTGGGACTGGAAGATTTCAGTATGTTTTTCTTCACCTTACAACTTTTGGTTCAGTAAACTAAAATAAAACACATTTATTGTTGATAAAGAAAAATACTGACTGGTCTCTCTGCCTCGCCTCTCAATAGATTATTCTATCAATGGAGATCAATGTATTTGAACAAGGTGTAAAGCAAACTCTCAAGGCAATCATTTTGCTGCTCTCTACCAGATGGCACCAGGCTTTCAGAGTATCCTATGTATTTTCTTCTCCAAGACAGAAATGAAACTGAAAGTCAACTGTGAAGAGAACTGAAAAAGTTGGAAGTACTGACCTGCAGCATCACTGTATCACCTCTAACAACTGCAACTTTCTTTAGAAGTGGAGATGAATGTTGCACTGATGAAGTACCAGCTGCTATAAATAGGTTTTTTGAAAGCTCAGTACTACATCTAGTAAGCCTCATGTGTTACTCTGGGAGAACATGATGCCCATGGAAATGACTGTAATAGCCTCAGAATACACTTGGATCCATACAGAGCAAGATGAATGGGCTTGCATGAGTGGGAAACATGGAGATGCCAGTTAATATATAAGTGAAAAAATCTTTTTCATGGCAAGGAACAAGTTACAAAAGCTGTATCTCTGGAGGATTTTAAGAGCAGAGTAATTGATTCTCTTCTGAGGGAAGCCACTTGACCAGAGGACATCTTTAACCCATTTTCCATGACTCTAAACCCAAGAGATTAATTTTAATCTTGTCTTGTGTTACTTCACAGAATGTCTTTCACAGAATCACAGAATGTCTTTGGATGGAAGAGAACTTCAAGAAGTCCAACCTTCTAGTCCAACCTTCACTTCCTTGTTCTTTGCTATAACAGCAAGGTCTGCATTAGAACTGCCTGGTTTTTTTTTTTTCTTTTCTTCTCCCCCCCCCGCAAATAATGTCTTGGCTTCTGCTGCTCATTCTTTCCTCAATATTTAATCCTCTATTTGTGCTGCCTCAAATGCCAAACAGAAATCCCAGTATTCTACATGACCACATAGATAAACTGCTGCAGTGAAGAGCTAGATTTTGATACAAAACCTAATTCTTACTGTAACAGCAATCCTGCAAGAAGGGTCGGCTCATGAAGCATGGCAAAGAAAAAACTTGCAAGGATGAAGCAGACAACAAAAACCATTTCATGTTTCCAACCAGGTCCCAGCATCAGTGAACACCCTCCCTTCCAGAGGGAGTTCCTGAATCAAAATGGCATTTTATCATAGGCAGAGTCTTGCTCACATAAGCAGTCCAAACACAGGTCTTCTGAAGCAACCTGCCAGCAAAGCTGAACACATGCTCTACAGAGAAACATGTTTTCACAGTTGCTTCTGTGTAAGGCTAAGGGATGGATCAATGGTTTCTAGTAGGAAAAGTGAGTTTTTCTTGGGATTCCACAAGCAATACATTAATCCAAAAGAATAACGAAGAAAAACTTTTTAGGGAAGAGAGCAATTTTAAGCAAAGGCAAACCCATTTATTTCAAGAGGTAGTTGAAGATGTGTAAGTCCAACTAGCAAATGCAACAGCAATCTTCTTTACTCAAAAAGTTGGTATTATGCAAGATTTTACAACTTGCATAGTACAAAAGAGCACAGCTATGTGAATGTGAACTGCTTTCCTTAAATTTTAAGAGTAATGTTCATGTAGTTTAGGGTATCCAGACCTATAAACACATTTTACTTTTCAGACTATAGACACATTTTCCTACTTCAGAGTAAAGGAGTTAAAGAAAAACAAGTGAGCGCCATTCCTTTTAATAATAATACATGAGACAGCAAGTGCTGCTGGGCTGGACATTCTCATATTCATTTGATTTCATCGCATCAAACATCTGGTGCAGAAGAAAAAAGTTATGAATGAAAGAGGTATTCTCCCTCTCCATTTTGCTTACCAGTTACAGCAGAGTAATTTGAAATGTAGGAAGAATATAATACAAAGAGAGAATAGGTTGACTATTTTACCAAATGTAATGCTGCTCTAAATTACAGAAAGATTATTTAAAGCATTAATTCTGTTTCACATTTATGCATGTGAAATTTGCATGTGCAAATGTTTCACATTTCCTTCTCTAAAGGAAGAATGGTTTTCATTAGTTGGTAACAAAACATGCTACTCTGTAATTAAATGGAGCTTTTACACCAAACTTCATAGTTCTTTACACTGAAATCTCTGTCTCTACTCATGTATCTAATTAAACAACTTAGTACACAGAGTTCTTTGTTCTTTTTTTACAGTGATGTATGGTGATATATATACTTACTTACTCACTGTTCACAGTTTGTAAGTTTGTATAGTTTCATTTAGATAGGAGTAAAATGAATAAAATATACAAAAACTGAATTAAAAATAGAGAAGTGATCTCAAACATGCTCTCTAGTTAAGAAAAAGTGTAGAGGAAGGATCATGAAATATTTGTATTTGAAATAGGTACTATCAGAGAAAGAACTACCAGTAGCTAGTGAAACGTGCAAAATATTTTTAGTGAATATTATTCTCTTTTACACCACCTTTACCCATAGACCAGAATAGACTAACAAATGTCTCATCTTTTTAAATTCTCAGTCAGTTGTTCAAGTTGCCATTGATGGGTATTAGATGACTGCCCAGGGCAGGGGTACTGTACACTGCAGCACTGCTGCCTGGGACAGAGACCGAACCAGATGAGACAGTTACAGCAATGCTCTTTCTTCTTTCTTACCACTCCAGGAAGGACAGCGTACTTAGTCTGTCCTTGGGTGTGAAGGCAACTGCTGCCTTATGATTACTGAGCATTTCAAGACATTCCTCTTTCTGGTGCTTAGTTGGTAGCTCCTGCCAGCTTTGCAGTCTGGTTTTCTTTACAAACTCAACAGCAAATATACACTACTAAATACTGTATTTATTAAGCTTAAGCCTTTATACTGCCTGCCAACTTCATTTTTATTTTACATAGGTTATTTCTGTTACAGAAAACTCCATTTACCTCGCTGGAAAAAGCTCTTTACTTATACAATCCCTCCAGGACTCTAAGCGGGAAAAGCCACTTCTTACAGCTCCAGCTCCCTTTGGTGGCTGCTCCTCCCAGCAGAGAGGGGCACTTGTGTTCAGCCCCGGAGCATTGCCAATGATGACAAGGTGCAAAGCACTGGACTGTTTTCTTGGGGGGGCAGTCAGTGTGGGGCAGGAGCAGCCAAAGGGGAATTTACTGGTGGTATGCCAGGCAGGGAGCAGTCTTCTGGCACCTGATCTCCCAAAGCAGCCAGGTGCTGCACACCACCCTTGCAGTGGGCAGCAAGGAAGCAGCAAAATACACTCCTCCTCTGAATTTGCAGTAGTTGTGGCATAGAGGATTCCTGAATATGTGCAATTCTTCTTTGGTCTATGCACACACCTTCATTCATACATGTATACATATGTACAGATAGAAACACTCACGCTCTGGAAGGCTACAGAAGCAACGTAGATTTTCTGGCTTCTCTTGGTTCACCTCACAGTGTAATCATCAGTAACTGCAGTGCCTAAATAGCTGTGAGGTGCTGCTGGTTGTCCGATGGTGTGAGTTGGGGCTGGGCCTGGCTGCAGGCTCAGCATTTTGATAAAACAAGTGAACTTTGCATTTTTGGACTTGAATTTTATTTAGACTGGTTTCTAATCTTAAATTCTCTTAAAAGGCTCTTTAATACAAATATGAATGAAATCACAGAACTGCCCCTTGAAGTCACCTTAATCACCTCTCCTCATCATAGAAGCAAAATGGAAACATTACATAGATCTGGCTTAAAGTCAAAATAACAATCTGCATATGCTACATAAACCCAGCTGTCCCACCAAAGGACCCCCATTTTATGACCTTTGAGACAGCTAACCATATGGAGGGCAACAAACTACACCATTTAGTTTTAGGGTTATTTTTTTTTTAACTGTGTTTGCTTTGGCATTCTTTTAAATTACTAAAAAGAATGTACTATACAGTAACTCGACCTCCCAGTGCAGGCTGCTCATGCCTTGACTGAAGACTGAAGTGGTATGAAGATACGGTTGAAGAAAATGAAATTATTTTGGGTTACCAGGTGATGAATATTTATTACTTTGCCCACTCTCACTTTTTTTTTTCCCCTCCTCTTTTTTTTTGGTAGCTAAGAAAATGGTGTTACTCACTGCAGCAACCCAAACCACAAGGAAGAGTGGCTTTTATACCCCGTGGCTCAAAAACCATGGGATTGCCATATTTAGACAAAATGATCCCAGTGGCATTCTCCACCTCAGAAGAGAGTTTCGCAGTGACACTCTCTCCAGCAGCCTGCCGTTTTCGTGGCTGCGATGCAGAGGCTGCTGTGCTGTGGAGAGGTGAGCCAGGCCGAAGCCTGCTCGGGACGGCTGCAGGCAAGAGGAACCTTGGGCTTGCCTGGCTAACGTTGGCGGTGGAAAAACCCCACGCTGAGCTCTGCTGTACTGAGGCTGTGTGAACACGATGGCTGCCACAGATACAGGAAACTCATTTCCTGGAACTACCCGGGGAGGCCTGGCGTCTCGATCGTACGCAGCTGAGCTGCTGCACATACCTACTTCTCCGCAGTTTTAAAGGGAAATAAATGTATGTCACTGTGGTTAGACGTGACGTATGAATCGGCCAGGGCCTCTGCTTGATATGCCACTCAAACGATTGCTGCGGTGCTAAAACAGGGCTCTGATGGCTGTGCTAGAAATGATCACATCCCAGAATATCTGACTGCAGCTCAGCAGAAAATTCTCTGGCATAATTGATCCACTTTATGAACTTCAAATTTTTAGCTGGGCTTTTGAAGGATATCTGGGAAAAGGTGGCTTTGGGAGAACAGATAAGATGCTGATGTGTTTGGCTCAGGTATTGACTTTCCAATGGCCATGGGGCTGCTGATGCTTAGGAGGGTACAGGGCCGAGACAGGTCCCAAGTGGGAGGAGGGATGGGGCACCATGGCCATATTGCATGACTGAGCACAGTCACATTTGCTAAAGGAAAGCAGAGATGATGGAGAAAACAGAGCCACCGACCAGGAAAAAGCATATTAAAACCCAAAGTTGATGAACAAGTAAGTGGCAATTTGTCCCATAGCATCTACTAGCTTTGTCTGTCTGAAATATTACAAATCCCACTTATTAACTTCTTTACTGCTGGGTTACTCTTCTCTCAGTTATTCATATCAACAAAATAAGGTGTAAGTTTTAGTAACGTGTAGATAAAGATTAGACGCTCATGTGCATTCCTGTCCTGAACTACTGTGATACTTTTATGATAAGGAATGACTCCTAACTCTAGGGGATTAAGAGAATTCTAGCAAAGAGCAATGTCCCGTCTCCTAAAGGTCAGATACGGACCTCTTTGAAAGGACAGTTCTCCAGAGGTCATGGAAACACCCAGAGCTCCAGAGACCTAGGCAAATTGGATGTCCTGATTACCAAATAGGAATCTTGGGAGCAAATACACTTGACTAATTAGCAACATGAGATGACACTGCAAAATGATGGCTGCCCATGACAGAGACTGAAATAGGTGACATGGCTACAAGCAATGCTCTTTCTTCTTTCTTACCACTACAATGAATACGGAAACCAGGCAGAATAATGTCATAATGTCAGTGTTAACCTAATATAATTTCATTATTAACATGGACAAAATGCAGGGAGCATAGAGAATGATAACCTGGCAGAGAAAAGTGGAGGGATGTCAAAATAAAGACTGGCCAGGGACAGCTCACAGGCATAATCTGAAAGACACAAGTACAAATGCTCAAGGATGTAAACCCCAAGGAGACATGGCACAAAATCAGAACAAGGAAGGAACATGAAGACAAAAAAAAAAAAAAGGCAAACAAAAGAAACATCTTCCTACACTATGCAAGTAATATATATTGGGAATATATTGCAGAGGTCAACACTGCACTGGTCTGGCTGTCAACTGGACAAATATAACAGTGATACGCATTCAACAGTGCTCTGAAATACTAGCTACTAAAGGCATTATGTTGCTATTATGAAACATTTGCCTTACAACACACTCAGCAATGAAAGTAGGTAACTTTCTCCATACTTTGTAAACAGCTACCACTCTCCGAAGTCTCTTCTCCAGCCTGTAAGTGTTTATCACAAAAACTCCAACTCTCCTCTTCAAAACCAGTTCAGAGCTGTGGTTCAACAACGTGGATTCCCAATGGCATGGGACACCCCAGCTGAGCCTCTGCTGCTGCCCCACCCTGGAAATGTACTGTATCTCACACATGATCAGATAACTAATCTGCTAAGAAACTCCTTTATATGGTGCACTTTAATGTTGCATTCCCCGTTAAGGTAAGGTAACACAGAAAGAAAATAAAAATCTGCAAATTAACTCACATTGGTAGAGTAAAAAGCTGGATTCCTGTGAGAATGTGGTCAGGTACTTTTATTGCTGTTAGGCAACTTCTAAGTTGAACTAGACAGAGTTGGAGGTGCCAAAACCAAAGCCATCTGCAGAGGAAATGCCAGGATTCTCTAGTTTGAGTTGCCAAAATAATTGCTATGGTTGCAGTTCATATGCAATTTCTAATGTATCTTTTATAGCTGTGTAAGTATTATTGAATGGATCCAGTCAAATCTGGATCTGACAAAACCACAATTTAAAAATAGGTTCTTACAGATTGCTTGTGGACAGTGTTGCAAAGTAGGTTATGCAGATACTAACATTACTTTTTGCAGAGAGAAGAGAAAGTTGCAGTGCTTGAGACAAATTTCAGCAGCCTTCACAAACTGAAAAAGCTTCACCGCGGGTATGTTATGCAGAAAATCTGCAGAGGTATATCCTGGGACTTTAGAACCTTAAGCAGGCATCTTGCCTTTGTGCCTTGAGTCACAGTAGGCTGCTATCTGAGATTTTTGTCCACAAAAAGGAAGCAACGGGAGAGGCGTGCTGTGCAAGCTTAAGATGTTTAAGAGGGATGGAGTGAGGTGGAGGTGTCTTTATTTCCATATATAGTATTGATGAGTGCAACCCTGGCATATAGCATCCAGTTTTGTAACCACATCCTAAATCAGCCAGGGAATAAAAACAGCCTCAGAATGAATACTGAGGTTGGAAGGGACACTTTAGAGAAAGATGATAAATTCATTCTGGTCAGCTTACCAAAAAAATGAGATTGAGAGGTGACTTGTTTACAGCATCTGCATATTTTCATGGTGAGAAAGCTATGGATATTGAAAGGTTGGAAGCAGAAACCAGAGAAATGTGGACTGAAAGTAAGACACAGCTTTTTTAAGTGGTAAAGGTGATTAATCACTAGAACAAACCAAAAAGAGTTGATTTGCTGTCACTTGACATTTTTACATCAACGCTGACTAACAACCAAATCCAGTTATGGATTGCAGTGCAGAAGTAGGAGAAACTGTGTGGCCTACACAAAAAGCAAAGCTGAATGACCCTATGGCCCATTTAAGTTTTTCAAAGATGCAAGTTCCAGACATCTTGCACATGTCAACTTCCAAGTCGGGAGTGCCACTTGCGAAAGCCTTTTTGTCAGTGCCTTTGAGATACCTTAGTATGAATGTCATTTTTGGAATATGTCTGAACACCTAATTTGCTACCTTTACCAGTTGCTGGCTGTTCAAACCTAGCGGTCACTACCCTGCGGCATCAAGCCTTGCAGGAATGCGAAATAAGACTACATTTTTTTTAAGAAGTTTGAGAACACGGCCTTAAAAAATTATTCTAAGTGTTACGTCTTCACGTTTTCCTAAAGCATACATATGACTGCTTATTGCTTTATATAAGAATAACTACTAAGATGAGAAACAAACCCAGAAGTACTCTCTGAGACTAAAGTAATGGCAAATAAAATTTGTGCACTGCCAAGGTAAAGACACGACTAATAGGGTATACAGGACATGTCCAGTAACATGTACATTACCGTATGAAAGCTGGTATTAAAATGGAGAAAAAATCCAGAGCTATCAGTTCTCTTCTCCCTTGTGAGAAAGTTGCCAGTTCTAAGATTTTCTCCCAACAATGTCTGCACATAGACAACTGAAAGCCCTGAAATTGCTTTATTTCTTATTATTGCAAGTTACAGGCGGTCAAGTGAAAATTCTCTTTTGCCCTTAGGTTCTTTTGTGCCTAATGAGTGACTGAAGGCAGCCAGGGGCTGAGGCACTGGTGAAGAAGGAAGAATGCTACCAGAGCAGAAACAACACACTGCTCCTTTCAAGTTCACCCCCTCCTGGCCCACAGCCTGACTGCCTTGGCCAGCTGCCAGGGTATCAGGACAAAGGCTTCCTCCTCTGGCCAAAACTGAGGAAAAGGGTCCGTTGTTTAACACAGGCAGACTTGTTTCAGCAAGAGAAAAAAAACTAAAAGAAGGGGAATTATATTAACTGAAAGTCCTGGGAGAGAAGAGTAATCTCCTAGTGTGGCTAATGCAATTCTCACCCCATCCTTTTCCTGGAGAGCGAACATCTTCATTCTCTACTGTTCAGGCTAGAAGGCAAAGCATAATGGCTCAACAGGGCTAAGCCAGGGTCTTCACATCCCCTGAGGTTACTATGAACCAGAAACAAGAATGCATCTTTCCCCCTTCCAGGAAGCCCCAGGCGACCCCCTGCTGCTCTCCATGCCTGCACTAATAAGCTCGTGTGAAGGGCAAGTGATCTCACTCATACAAAGACAGAAATTTCTATGTACCTAGCAGACCTTGAAGAGTCTGACAGAGAGATAAGCCAAACATTTAGCTATCTCAGGACTTCACAGTGACCGAGGCTCCTGCTGGATTTCCACGAAGTCATTAAACCCCAATCAATGTGAATGCACACCTTGGCTTTTTGCTGTTTCTCTAACAGAGCCTACAGTCTTGGTCTGCAACAGGGAACATAGGACACTTGGGGTTCGCTGCAAGTTGAGAGGTCATGCTCCTCCCTGAAACCTCCCTAGGTAGAAGTTGTGGCAGAGGTTATGCAGCGGCTCTTCATGCCAACCTCAGCACTTGAGCAGCAGAGCCCCAGGCAAGGGATGAGAACTTGAAAAATGTAGAAGAAAATCCCTAGGTCAGGTGTGACCCATTTGATTCTGAGCACTGAAGTGCTTGGATGAAGTGAGCTACCTCAGAGGCTGTATCATGGGACGTAGTGTCTCAGTGAGCTGTGACCGCAGACTTCCTCTAGCAATTATTTACATGTCTGAGAGTTTTTGGAAACAGGCCCCATGTATGATTTTAATCTGCTCAGGTTAATATCAATGAATACAGGACATTTTTAAGCACTTAGGTGCTGTTCAAACATCAAGCTTAACACATGCATGTACTTGCTCTGTATTCCAGGCAATAGATTTTCCTCCTGAAGGAGGGGATAAATTAAATTTCTGACACATACTTATGAGACCAAGATCTTTGCAGACGAAGGCCTCCCTATGCATACTGTGCATGTGCACTGGCCAGTAGCAAAGACAGCCTCCCCCATACTATACCCCTCATGTGTCTCCAAGGACTTACATGATAAGCTCCAGCACACCTTGATGATTCTCCCATGTGTCAGCACAAAGAGCAATCCATTCAGGAAACAGAGTTTGCTCAATGATCCTTTTTAATTCAACTTGTATTTAGCATTACTGTGCTGACAGGGAAGAGATACATGGGCTTCTCAGTAGCATTAACTCTACTGCAGGTTAAAGGAATTAGCTGAGTACTGTGAAAACACACATGAATCAGAATGGCAGATTTACAGGGTATGAAAAGCCACTGTTTCTGCACTTAGTCCTGCAAACTGTCTTATGTCTGCAGTGTTTCAATCATTAGTTTCATTCCAGTCTTAGAGAGACTGGCTAGAATCAAAGTTTCCAGGATGACTGTACTGTTTTGACTTAATGACAATACTAGCCCTGACATAATGACTACCGTGCTTCAAGCATAGATGGCACAAAACTTTCCCTTTTACTTAAGACAACAGAAGATAAAAATGACCTGCTGTCTTTTTCCATTTCAGTTTTTATGGGCACATGTAAACATTAACACCTCTGAATGAGGATGAAACCGGACAGAAACCAGAAAGGACATGACTGCAATTAGGAAGAGCTCTTCAAGAAAAAACAGGTTTTGGAGGGAATGACGTTACTAAAAAGAACACTAAACCTGCAATGAACCAGGCTTTTTGCTGAAGAACATTGCAGTTTTCCACATTGTAATCTTCAGAAGTGGCAAAATAAAGGCCCCCAACATTATCCCCAAGACAGGAAACATTAAAGGGTTGAATCAAGATAAGGAGAGAAACACTACTGGGGTGGGTTGATCCCAGCCATTAGCTAAGCACCCATGTGGCTGCTTGCTCACTCCTCCTGCCCTCACAGTGGGATGAGGGAGAGAACAGGAAGAACAAAAGTGAGAAAACTCATGTGTAGAGATAAGAACAGTTTAACAGGTGGAAAGAAAAAAAAAAAGCAATGCAAAGGAAATCCCTCACCACCTTCCACAGACAAATGCTGAGCAAAGTTCACCTTGGAAGCCAAAAATCCTGTTCTTTCTCCTCCACCCCTGATTTTATTGCTGATTATGATGTTATATGGTATGGACTATCCCTCTGACTAATTTGGGTCAGCTGTCCTGGCTGGCTGCCCTCCCAACCTCTTGCCCACCCCCAGCCTACTGACTGAGGGGGCAGAGCGAGAAGCGGAGAGGGCCTTGACACTGTGTGAGCTCTGCTCAGCACAGCCAAAATACTGGTGTGTTGTCAGCTTTGTTTTAGCCACAAATCCCAAACACAGCACTATATAGGCTGCTATAAAGAAAGTTAGCTCGAACCCATCCAGAGCCAGCAGAGTAAAAATGGTTGCTGTCAGGTGTGGGCAAACGTCTCTAGGAAACTTAGAACACACACAAAATACATACATAAGGCACAGAACAGGCACAATTGATCAGATGAAGTACACCCTAAGTCACTATACCGAGCATTTGAATGGTGGCCAGTAGTGGATGCTTGGAGGAGGAGTGGCAGAGGCACATACTGTGTCTTCCTCCAGTGCTGTCTCCCAGCTTCTGGTGCTCAGCAGCTATGCACCCCTTGAGTCAGAAGCTGCACAGATGGCTACTAAATGTAGTGACACAGTGAACTTTTCCATGAATGCAGTAGTTTTGTAATCCTACCAAGGTTTTGGTCATCGGCATGGTGTGTTGCAGGGAGTTCCACACTCCAGTTATCTGTTGGTTTAAAAACCCTAAAACACAACCAACATCACCCAACTCCTTATGTCTATTTTAAACTTTTAAAAACTGATTCTCCCTGAGAAATCAAGACCAATCATTCTGCATTCAATATCTTTGCATGCTTCATTTTTTCCTTCTAGCATATCCCACATCAGGTGTCTCCTTTCCAAACTCAGAGGTCTGTTTATTAAATTTCATTTTGTATTGCTTGTCCCTGACCATCTCCCTTGCTAATTTGAACTTTTTTCCTATTCCAGAATCAGAGGTAAATGATAACCTATGTGCCTTTACCACAGATTTGAACTGCTGCTCATTCCAAATCACAGACTGAGAATACTTCTTTAACAAAAAAACACAGTTCCGGGCATGAGATTTCTTCAACCTCATAGGTTAATTCTAAAAGCAAGAGGAGAACCTACAAGTAAATTTAACTTATCTGGTAAAGTAGCATACCAAGAGTTAACATTTCAGTCCCCAGTTTCAACAGATACTCCTCAAAACAACAAATCTGTTTCTGAATCGACAAAATCCTATTTATTCTTATGGTAAGCTTAGCAAATTGAATATCTAAATTTCACTCCTGCCCAACAATTTAAAGAAATACTGAAACCATAAATGATCAGCTTTATAAAATCTACAGACAGAATGCACCACTGAATATATTATTTAAAAAAAAACCCCAAACAAAACAACAACAAACCAGAATATTTTAACAAAGTTCTGTGGAAAACATGATGAAAAAGTTATCTGAGAGAATGGTACATTCAGGGTTTCCACAGTAACAAAAACAATGGGAAAAAAAAAAATAAATCAAGAACTGTCCAGAAAAATTCCAAAATTCATCTCCGGGAGTCTTGGACACATCTACACAGAAGGGCACCTACTGCGCTGGATGGGTATATGCACTTACACATGGCAACGGGGCCCTAGGGTGCATGGTTTGACCTAGGCCCAGCACTCATCAGGAGACCATTGCATCCAATCAGGTTTTGTCTTAGGGCTGAGTAAATGGGCCGCAGAACATGGGTCAGTGTCTAGATAGAGGTCAAGCTCTCCTGTAAGCCCACAGGTGCTGGGAATATGAAATTGTGACTCCGAGCTCTTTACAAATACATTCCTCACAGGCTGCTCTGGTGTGGCCAGTGACTATGGTCATCAGTTTCTAAACAAACACGGCAACCCAGGCACATCATGTTCAACTGAAACTTCATTCGTCCGCTTGCTGCAGTGGTTGACAACATTTCTGGCACATTTCCAGAGCATTTAAGTTTGTTAAGTACATTTATTGAAGAAATGAAAACCCCTAAACTGAGCAAACAGAGTCCTCATAAATGTAACCAACTACTTTTTTTTTCCCCTTCTTTTTTTTTTCTTTCCCTTCTTAATTTGGTCTGAATAACAGTGGGAAATGAAAAACCACAAGACTGAAGGAAGTGAATAGACTATTTATGTTGCATGGGAAAAATTAAACTGAGATTCAACACTTTAAAGTGGGTGACATCTGTTTACCAAAATACTTTTGTTGTATCTCTTTTGCCTTCTATTATCCAGCCTGTCTGCTAAGACTCAGAAACAGGGATGGGGTGCTAGATTCATCCTTTGATTTTAGTGGCAATCTGTACAAGTTCTGCCATTACTTTGAAATCAAAATCACAGAATCATAGAATGGTAGGGGTTAGAAGGGACCTCTGGAGATCATCAAGTCCAACCCCCCTGCCAATGCAGGAACACCTAGGTCAGGACACACAGGAACAGATCCAGGCAGGTCTTGAAAGCCTCCAGAGAAGGAGACTCCACAACCTCTCTGGGAAGCCTGTTCCAGTGCTCTGTCACTCTCACAGTGAAGAAGTTTTTCCTCATGTTGAGGTGGATCTTCCTGTGTTTCATCTTGCTACCATTACCTCTTGTCCTATCACAAGGCATCATTAAAAAGATACTGTCCCCTTATACTCGACATTCACCCTTTAGATATTTGTAAACATGAATAAGATCCTTTCTCAGTCTTCTCTTCTCCAGGCTAAACAGTGCCAGGGCTTTCAGTCTTTCATCGTAAGAGAGATGTTCCAGTCCCT
>WUAM01000164.1:1004269-1027314 GCA_024336885.1 Actenoides hombroni | reverse complement strand
TTGTTCCTCCCCAGGTGTAGGACTCTACACTTATCCTTGTTGAACTTCATTAGGTTTGCCTTTGCCCAGCTCTCCAGATCTCGCTGGATGGTAGCACAGCCTTCCCGTGTATGAGCCACACCTCCCAACCAAAATGTTGGTCTGGCATTGCCAATTGCTAATAAAATATACCAATGCATCATGTCCTATTTCTTCACAAAATTACTCACACGTATGTATACAATATGAAAAGATTTGTGGGACTCGGAGTTTTTTCCTTTCTGTACATGAGATACAAAATGTCTATGTACTAATTTTTTATTTCTGTTAAAACAAAACCTGTTGAACCAGTGGGATGTACACCGAGATGTGGTCTGGAAGGATAACAGAAGCAGCCTGTGAATTGGATAGCAGAATTAAGCAGGAACTCTAATCATTGAATTCTACAAGTAGCTTGCAAAAACACGCACCAAGGAAAATAATTTTCAGTGATTCAAAGCAGAACTTTTGGCTAAGTGGTGAGTCTGCCCTTAAAATAGGCTAAATAATGTGTTCTGCAACTGCACAAAGTACTGGAGCCTGCCAGGGACCCCATACCACATTCCAGCAGGAGGCAGTGCCAAGTAAATGCTGAAATTCAATATACAGACAAATACGCTTTGACATTTCACCATTCTTTTGTTAGTATAAGTTCTAGATGAACTGGGCTGACATTTTTGGTAAGCTGTTTGCCAACGCGTAAGATGACAGACTGTGGTTTTTTGCTATCAGCCACCTGCACTGGCATAGCTGCACCAAGTAGGCAAAGTTGTACAAGCTGCAATATACCCTTTACTGAACTAAATTAAGTATGGGAATAGATAGGATAAGAATTTATAGAGGGGAGATAAACGTCACACCTGAAAGATCCACAAATCCTGAAATAATAACCCTAAGGAAGACATGGAAAGCACTATTATCTGATACCTCTGTGGTGACACTGGGCAAACACTAGTCCCTGTGAACCAGGATTCAGTGCAGAAAAACAGATTGAGGACTTCTCAAACACAGAGACATAAGCTGTGGACAGTGTAAGACTGAAGATGCATCTCATATGCATCCAAACAACTTTGGAGAGAACATGAAGGAAGCGACTGGTGAAACTACCTCGCTGTCAAATTACCTGAGCAGTTTTGCTTGACCACAGTCCCCTAACTGAGCTGGTCCTGCCATGCTTTGTCCTCTTCAAGATCCCTTCATAGTTTTAGTATCCAGACTCCTTTCCCAGGTTTTCTGTCTTCTGTAGTTCATTGACTCTTCTTTCTAGCAGCTGCTTTGGTCCTTGCACAGTGGTTTCTCTAGAGTTTACTAGAATAGAACTTCCTCTTCATTCATCTCCTTTCCTCTCAGCAAGAAAGTCCTGGTCTTCTGCTGTGTTTCTTTGTGCACCACAGGGGACTAGGTCATAGACTTTGCTTCTGGAAACACTGCAGGAAAGGATACTACTGAAGGTGCTGAAAAGGCCCAGCCAACCCCCCGAAAAAGCCTGCAAACTACTCCACCAAAAGCTTAGCTGAAGTTGCACTCGATGCACAGATCTATCTATTGGATGGACAAGAAAGAGAAGCATTAAGAAGGCATGATATAAACTTTGGTTTTGTATGCATACTTGATCCTTGCTCCTACAAACACTATTGCATGCCAACTCTTGACAAGATCCATCTCTACACAACTGTATACCAGTATACAGCACAAGTGAGAAATATTCCTGCTGCTGAACTCCAGCTAGCCACTCAGGGCCTCAAACAAACTCCCAGAGAGATAAACAAACAGCTATTTTACCCCTCTTCACTGATCATGCAGAGTTCAGTTTCCCTGGTACATAATTTAAGCACCTGACATTAAGTAACGTCAATACCCAGCGAAGTAAAACAGGTGTGTCAGCTGCCTGAAGCCCCAGCAAAGATCAGTCACCACTAGTGTGAAATTGGCAGAGCACTTACAGGGATAGTGGAGAGAGGAAGAAAACTTAAAAAATAAAACTAAGACTTCAATACCCAGCAAAATATTTAGTGGTATTTAGGTTAAAACACAGTTTTCTGTGAATATTTTCATTCAACACTTAAAATACATTTGCTTTGGCTATGCTCTCATTCCTGTCATGTCCAATTTCCACTAGCTTTTAGGAGATGTATATTATATATCAGCCACACATTAATCCCACACTCTCCTTTCATGTAACAGAAGAAGCACGTGTTCTTGCCCAAGCAGTAAACCTCCAAACTCGCTAACATCCTGAAAGCCCCAAGAGCACAGCTCTGCAAATCACCGAGGGCTCTGGCCAGACTGCGCACGCACGTGCTCCTTGCGACCAAATACTCTACTGCAGTGATGTCCGCATACTCCACGTCTTCCCTCAGGCACACACAGGCCCAAAACAACCAGTCACTGGGCTCTCCCAGTAACTGGTGTTGCTCTCCTGGCTCAAAACAAGCAAACAACGGAACAACTCACCTCCTCTCTCCTCTTTTTTTGCTAGGTCCAACACTCCATAAAAAGCAAGAAAACAACTAATGTAGATGATTGCTTGGAAATGAATCAAAGCAGTCAAGCAGAAGGAGGAGCAAAGATGGAGAGAAGCATACAGATTTTGTTCCATGCCCTGCATTTGCACAGTCTGTGATACCGAAGGTGTAATACTCATGATGACTTGCAGGTACAGGTGTACCCTAACTACAGCAATAAATCACACAGTAACACAACTTCACAGACCACCCAAAACTCAACTGAAAGAAACTCAACTGAAAGAAACTCTACCGAAGAAGACGCACGACTACAATTACCTCATTTAATATTTTCACTACACAAAAAGCATTAGATGGAATCATACTGACAAGGCACAGGAACAGGATATAATGTTTTATCACTGATCTGGCAGAACACAAGAAAGAAGGTTTCTTCCTATGGTGGATGCACAGAGCTGATTAACCTGTAGTTACAGGAAAGCCAGACTGGAGGAGTCAAAGCTACCCACGGGGAAAGCAAAGTGATTGTGAACAGAGCATTTCAGGGCCTGAAAGCAGAGCGGGTATGCTTGCGTGGGCAGACAACAGATGCTGCTCCAGACTTTCAGCAAGCTGCAAAACAGGGAAGGATGGGTAAATACTGAGGTTTACTTGCTGTTTTAACTTGATCAATTGGAGGAAGATGACAGTTTAAGGCACTGCCCCCTGGACAGCTCTTCTATTTCTCTTGCGTCTCCAATTATTATCCTTTTCTTTCCCTTCAATACCTTCATTTCCCCTGAGTATGCACTCATCAGCAACTTGCATTCCCCAGAAATCCTCCCACTAGCTATCTGGAAAGATGTTCATGCTAGAGGGCATAACACTCTTCTAACATGTAGATGCTTTTAAAACCACAAGTCATCTTCAGAAACCAAATTGCACAGAGGTGCATGAAGAATTGCTCCAAGACCTATTTTAGATGCAAGTGAATTCAGCCAACTCACAAACATCAGCAGTAATTCCAACCCAGTAAGCATGTTTGGTATTCCCAAAACCTTCCCCCAAACCACACACCTCTTTGCACGTGCACTTCTTTTAAAAATATTTTTTTCTTGGCCTGGTTTTATGCTTATTTTTTGCCCCCAGCATGTATGATAAAAATGTTTTCTGGGTGAGCCCTGGAGAACCGGGCAGACTGAACACTAATGCTCATGTGGAATTTATTTAGAGGGGGAGAAAAAAACCCTTAAGTTAAGTAGTTATGTTATTTTGAACTGGTTTTATATTTTATGCGTACATAGCCAAGCTGGAATTTCAGAGCTGGCTTTTGTTTGCATTCATCATGAAACATTTGTTATATGAGCTGCTGCTACTGCTACCAAAACAGCTGCTGCTCACTGCTAGAAAACCAGAGACCAACTCAACAGTTTCTTCCTCTGTAAGTCTAGCTGGCAAATAAGGCCTGGTGTTTCTACAGAAAATACCTTTGTTTGGCTTCACTGTCATCCTTCCCACCTTTTGCCTACCCAGAACACGGACTTGAAAGAGAATGGTTAAATTGGAGCAAGAGAATGTAAGTACTGATGTTCCTGAATCACCTACAATTAAACGTCTGATCAGAACTACAGCTGTATGAACTCCCTGCTTTGCAGCTAGGGCAGCACCTCAATTATGAATGTGTTTTCTTCAGCTGCTCTTAAGATTTAGCCAGGATTTAGCCTTTCTGTTCTGCATCATCATTTTCTACCATCTGGAAAAACTGAGCCATGGCTTGATCTAGATTTACATAAAAATTTCTTCTGTAGGGGATTGCTTCCCTGTGCAGACTAAAAAAATACACACCCATCTGACAGTCTGTGTACTTTCCTACCAGCCTGGACACAGACCAGGGCCCAGAGCATCAGCAGACTGTGGTCTTGAGTGTGGAGGACAAACCTTCTTGACTGCACATAAAGCTGAATTTTGTTGTGTTGCTTTGTTATGATTACTAAAACACTTCAGTGCTGTTCTTGTTGCTTCCTGGTAATTCCACATCTGCAGTGACCTCTCTTGCCTCAGACTCATCTTTTTAAGAGACTATTTATCCCAGGCTGGAGTACAGTTCCTGCAGGACTCCTCCGCTTCTGTAAAGTAAGAGGAGACTACTGAACAATCAATGCCTAACAAGTGTCATCCAGCAGGAGAACAGTCTCTCTCATATCCTGACAATTTTGTTTAAGAGCTTTTGGACACAGATCCTGTGGAAAATCTCACCTGTACCATCTCATATCCCTGTGCTTGCTGACTCCTTCAAGGAAGTGCTTAATTTGTGAGGCTCTACAAATGCCATATTGACTTTTCCAACTGTCTGTTAATCCCACTCTTTATTATAGTTCCTAGCAGTACATAAATTGGATTCTTCCATCTGTTGCTGTCCAGGTGACTATTGCAGCCATTTAAAAGCTTGGAGTCATGTTAACTACCTTCCATTCTTCCAAAATAGCCACCGACTGAGCAAAGGGACTCACCGCAGAGTTGGCAATTTCAGTTTCAAAGACATCCTTGGTGAATACTAGCTCTGACTAGCAGCACTCCCAACACTGCCAAGAAGTATAGCTAGCTGAGGAGAAAAAAAAATGCCAACCCCAAATCTGTGACCTGTATTATAGATGGCATCTGCAAGTAACTGAAAAGTTACTCAAATTGAGTCCAGACAGTGCAACTCAAAAGAGATGAGATTTGTCAAGTGCAGTAACAATTGTGCAAATGGAGATAGAAAAAGCAACCCAACTGGAAAGAAGATACTTATTAAAGAACACAATGGGAATTCAATTTGGAAGAAAGGGAGAATACAGAGAAGATGAGCTGAGAGAGCAGTGGAGGGGAGGATGTTCCTTCCTACTATATTTGTAAATCTGTGTTTCCACTCCAAGAAGAGAAAAAAAAGAAGAAAAAAGGAATCTTCCTAGCCATATTTAGTAAAACACCCTTGCTATAGCTTCTTGGAGAGCAAGTTTTCAAGAGGGACAGATGAAAAAGGCAGGGAAATTCCAACCAGGAAAGGAAGTCAGGAGCATAAACTCCAAGAAAGACTCACTCTTGGATGAGCAAGGGATCAGCTCCCCAGCACCACAAACTGCCTCCAGGGCAGGTACAGCAAAGGGGCAGGGAGGAAGGAGCACAGGCATAGTGTGAAGCTATGCTCAAGTGAGCAGATTGTCCCCTCTGGAGTGATGGCTGAGAGGCTTACCAAAACAACTCTCCTGTGTAGTAGCTGCGAGCTGCAAGTGCTGATGTATTTCCTTCATTTTAATTGTTACAACTTTGTAATCAAGAGCCAACCCTTGCACTTATGCTAAAATTTATTCTACTAATTCTTTCCCTTATTTTCTAATAGTAATAACACCAGTCTTAAGATGACTTAGAGCACAACAGACTATGTCCTCTGGGAGTAACTGGCCTATTTTGTACTCTGGGGATGTCTCTTTCCTGAGAGTACCTCACTGCCACCTCTCCCAGCTATTCAGTCTCCCTCTCCCTAGCTCTTTGGTGGACCACTGGTTCTGACGTGGTTGAAGAAAACCTTTTGGTATCAGCTTTAATGCCTTTAGTAAGCTGCATGCAAGAAAGTGCCTTGCTATAATTTCACACCTAACTTGTCAGAATTTATGCTCTTTTATGTTTTCCTCATTTTAATTATTCTAGCAGCTCATTTGTATGGCTGTAAAGACTTGATTTTAAATTGCAGTGTTTATGTGAAACCCCAAGCAATTCCTCAGGAATGTCAGCTCATTTCTACTATACAAAACTTTGTGGGTAAAAGGGCTTTTATAATTAAATTTCTGTAGTTACTTGAATATTTTTGAAAACATTTCTGAGCCATCAAAGATACTGTCTCATGGTATTGCACTGATCTTTCAAGATGTTGCAGGGATAAGAATAATCTCATCACTGATACTATGGGCAGGACTTACAATTAGTCTGAGGGAAAAAACACAGTAGCCTTCTTTGAAGACTGAAAATATGCTTATGCTATGAAAAACTAAGTGAATAGTCAGCTCTGTGATCTGCTCCATACTACTCATGTGTCTTCAATGCCAAATATGCTCAGTTTTCAATTAAAAGATGTTTCTCCCCAAACACTGACCCTGAAAACATATCGTGGGACACAATGATAATTGAGCTAAATTCTCAGCTTCTTTGTTCTTATTATGAACAAAAGTTTTCCAGATTCCAGCCTCAGAGACACCTTGTGCAACTTGCTTGTTTCCATGCAGGTGAAATGAAGACCTGTGCAAATGTACTGGAGTTGCAGCTGGGAACAGAAGTAGGCCTATTAACTGGGGTTCAATGGCTCTCCACCTCCACCTTTACACCTTCTGTTGCCTGAATAGAAGTCAAAGCTGTCAAGAAGCAATTTGAGTAATCTGTTACTGCTATAATTTTTATTCAAATGCTATTTTTAAAGCAGAAGCAGTAACGGAGGTTTAGCTGGAATGATACTGATTAAAATAGCATTATGATCTTATTTAGTAACTTAAGAAGGAATGAACTGTCATTGCAAGCTTTAACTGTCTGTCATTAAAGTGTTTGTGGTGTTTTGCCATCCGTGACCCCAGATTATTTATGAGATATAGCTAATGCTGTATCTGAATGCCGCTTTCCCTCTGTGCCAGAGTTTTAACAAAGCTGCTTGTCCATGTTTTTTTCATTTTGTTATCCAAGCAACAGGAAACATTCAAAAGATACATCATGGAATCAACCTCAGATGAACAGCAGGAGCCCTGTTATAAACTGTAACATATTTAGTGACTGATAGGCTCATTAGATAAATGTGACAGTTGCTTGAAAGATGCCAGCACCAACCCTTCAAAATGATCTCCTGACACACAAAAAAAATACACATGAATTCTTGATACACGGGATTCAAGGGTTTGGCTGACTGGCCCCTTGGGATTTATACCACAAATAAGTTTTGTTTTTACTGCAAGGAAGTACAAAATTACATCTGTGTGGGTTCAGTCCAGAAGCAGACAGCCCATCAACAGATCTGATGAAAGGAAATTGAAAAAACGCAAGCATCATGAAGATGTGGGATGAAATGCAAAATCTGGAGGCTGAAGTCTTTTCAAATTGCACTAAAAGATTAAGACAATGCCGTAGGTGGTCTCAGCCTTCATAATCCTACAGGTATAAACACATTATACAGTAAGTTTAGGGAGAGGAAACTCTGCTTATGAGAGAGAGGCTCAAACAAGAACATGACAAGAATATGATGCCTTGACAACCTCCAATGTATGAGCTCACATGTCCAGAAACTTCAGTAGAAGAGAAACATCTAATCTAGGTATTTCAAAGGATGATTTAAGGGAACACAGACTTTACCTACTATAACTCATTCTGAGCAGACCCTTTGCAAATTCAGCTCACACGAAAATCTAAGCCTAAAGAGAGGATTTAAAAATCTGCATTACAACTAACAAGCAGAGAAAAAATAACCTTCTTTGCCATATTCAGTGGTGAGACCTGGAAGGCAGCCAACCTCTTCAAATGCCAGAAGCCCTGGGCAGGGGCACTGTGGCCTTCCTCATCCCTCCAATTCATGAACCGTGCCCATTGTCCCAACCTGTCATTATGAAATAGGTTAATTTCTCACCTGATCTAAGTGATTACTGTTGGTGCTGTGCTGTACTTTCAAAGTCAACTACTCAGCTTGACCCTAGGAGAAAGCAGAACCGTAGTACTATGTTTGGCAGATGGACCTGTAAATTGCACTCCCCAGCACGGTAAGCTCAACGAGTAGATTTATCTGGAGTGAATGTCAATATCCTGACAGGCTGTCAGCTACCTCACTTTTAATCTCAAAATGCACCATTCAGTTTGGGCCACAAGATGTAGTTATAGGCAAACGCTCTGCTGCATAACCATGCACATATGGGCTAACTTAGATCTAATAAGTACATGCTAGCAGGGAACAGTAAATACAGTGGTCTTGAGCTGGATGCATACAAGCTCCATGTGAGCTTGGAAAGCCATGCCAAACTCTCTTGCCACACCTTTACTGTTGCTCATATTTTGGCAATGAGGCTGATACTATCTTGGATAAATCTTTTGGTGCCACAGTTATGACTCTCATATAATACACACAGTCTGGAGTGGCTTTACCTTCCTCAGCAGAACAAGATCCACAGCTGTTATGAGCTGCCAGTCTTTGCTGCAGGACTTGCCACAGAGAAGTTTAGCTTCTGAGACAAATCTTCCAAAGACCTAACGAATCTTTTGAGAAACAGAGTCATGAGAAAGCCCAAAAGTGCTCAAATCCTTCCAAGAGCTCCTATTCTTAAAACGGCTTAGTTTATTCACAATGGGATTTGAAACTCCTGAAAGATAGAAAACTACTGATTTTCCTTTTATGGAATTGGAAAAAGAAAGGGTATTTCCACTGATTGTGCTTATAACTGATTGTTGCATCCACTAACTTCAAAGCATCCTGGATCAGGCAGTCCAGTTTTGTCCCTGGTCTCCAAACCTTATCTTTTCATGGCTGAGGAGCTAAAGCTACAGCTTTTGATACTACCTTAAGCTTTATAAAACAAAACAAGGAGCAGATTAGTTGTGCAGAATGTCCTAGATGCTATCGACCTAATTGGGAACAAACATCCTTGGGGGATAAGCACAGTGAGTCTTCTCCTTCCCTGCCTTTCTCGCACACAGAGAAATGTGCATTTGTTTTGCAAGAAACAAAAACACAATTAAACACTCTTCCTAGAGCTTAAACCGTCTATTTTAGCACAGACATTGTTTAGAGCATTCTTTTATGTAACTTTTGAAGTTCAGACTTCAGAAGGAGAAGAAAGGAACGGTTTGTTCACATTTCCTATTTTTAATTTCTATTTTTGGAACAGGATGTTGGGTGATAAAGGAAAAAACGCCACCCAGGCAGAATGTAAATTCCCATGTGCTGTTACCAGGGGCAGGAGGCTCAAGTCTCCCGAAAGTCCTGAACGAGCAGGGAGATGCCACCACCTTCTGGACAAAACTTTTTAAGTCGCGCACACAGCTCATTTCACATCAGGGATGGGAATGTGCCATGGAAGTGCTACGCAGTTAGTTACTTCCCGAGTCCAACCTCACGCTTTACCTTCACTGGAAATTGAGAATTTTCCTCTTTTGGAGATGAATTTCGTACACAGGTATTCCTCTTTAGAGTATTACTTAGGGAATGCACAAAGCTGTTTTAGAACGTGAGGCAAAAGAAAAGACGGTATGTTTGGAGTCTCGAAGGTTTTTGAACATTTTAATGCGTTCAAAGTTTTCCCAAATTCTGTTTTAAGGAAGTTGCGGATGCAAAGAAGTGATGCAAGAAAATCTTAGCATTTAATTTTAATCTAATCCAAGTTGCGTTTATTCTCACATCAAGAGTGCAGATGCTTGTAGGCGAGAGAAGGGTTGTGCATTTGCGCACAAGAGATGAGCCAATATATTTCTTTTCTACATACCAACCACAACCCTCTCCAGAAAGTACAGCTCATGCTATTGGAAGCTGTAGATCACTTACTTGTCCTAATTTTTTCTTTCCTTTCATTTTGTGCTGAACAAAGGCAGAATATAAGATGATTGTTATTTAAGGACACCACACAAAAAGCACTACCTCTTTCCATCAGACTTCTTTCAACATTTCTTACCCAATGTTTTTGCTCTTGGAGGTTGTGCCTGCAAAGATGTCCATTCCAGTTTCTCAGAGGGAAAAAAGAACAGTTGGATCTTCCTGCCCTCCCTTTACTTTCTTTGTTTCACTGCCACTTTTCCAGCAATGACCCTTAGTTCCTGAACATTTTCAAATGCCTAGCACCTGCCTCTTGCCAGAAATGCCAAAAACAGCGTGTGAGAAACACTGCCACAAGAGTTTAGTACTAGAGGTATCAGTCAGACTATGGGGGGGTACTGCCAACAAAGTGATGGCCTGGAAGAGGTGATAAGGAAAGAAGGAAAAGCATCCCAGACTTCTCCACTTGCAAAGAATTTTATTTTAACAAGGAGTGGGAAAATGCCTCTTCTCCATTTCCTGCACAGGAACAACAATCTGAAGGCATGCCCCACCTTCAGTGCTGGCCTGGCACTGGAGCAATCTTCATCACAGTGCAAAGACTTACAGGATTGATCACCCACTTTTCCTAATTCCATCAAAACAGGCTTCATCTGCCTCACAGGACCTCAGCCTTGTAACAAAGACACATGGCAGCACTCCCTCCTTACTGGGTTTAAAGAGAAGGGGAAGATTATAAATAGAAAACATCAAGACTGTGTTACTAGCAGTCATGAAAGGAATGGACTTAAAAAATCAGCAGGCTTGTATTGCCTGGGAAAATAAGACTATAATGAACTACTACAGTTTAAAACATTCCCTGTAAATGTGATTCTTAAGGAGAATCCTTCATTGAAAGATTCCAAGAATTCCCCTCATTGCATTTTCAAAAAAAAGCACATTTTACATTTTACTTGAACAATATATTTTCCTCTGGATGACAGCATGAGTAATTTCATAGCACTCAATAAAATTCACTGTTTGAAAAGCTTAAGTTAGTGTTCTTGCTTTAAAGAGTAAGATCTACACACTCTCCGTGCAAAATGTGACTTTCAGGAAACACAGATTTTTTTTTTTTCTTTCTGGTACTGCAAAGAATTGTTTTTATAGGGCTTCAAGTGTCAAAGAAAATTTATGAACTCTTGAAGAAAAGTGAGAGGATATAGGCTATTTCTGAGGTGATAAAAAACATTTACTGGCTATTCTTTTACATTAGATGCTATTAAATTTTACCACATGCCACAGAAGTTGACAAGGCAGAAGAAAATTCTGTGTTTTGCTGCGTATAGTGCGTACTTTCCGCGTCTTAAAAAAGCCCAAAGATAGGAAACCCACATATGCCCATTTTAAAAGAAACTGTGTAAGTATTCTCCACATTCTGGCTACCAGCCAGGTTATGGAAGTGAGCTATAGCAAGGAAAAATGAACAAGACTAACCAATTATTTTTTCCTTCAGTTGTTCTCTCTGAGAGTGTAGAGATTGTACATGTAAAGTTATGCTATAAGTATTTCAGGCCTTTCGAAGAGTTAAGAATACTCCCAAATTCTGAAGTAAATACTATCCAAGCCTTCGCAATAAGACCCTATCTGCTTCGGTGCTGGGGAAAAAAGAAAGACAAAATCGTGAGCAAATTTTACTGTGTTAGCAAAGAAATCTAGTAAACACAGTAATTTTTTAATTTATTTTATTTTTTAAATTATTTTTTAATTTATTCTAGCCATGTATTGATCCAGCTATCTATTCCACAATCCTTCTGCTGTTCCCCTCACACCCCTCGTGTCCCTTCCTTTTTGATCTCTTTTCAACGCAGTTCTGGCTGTTAGAGAAAGAAGAGTTTGTCACTTTGGACAAGACAAGCATCAAAGAAGAAGAGTCCTTTTGCAATTCTTGACTTGGTATCAATGTTAATAAAATCCTTAATTTCAAGGAAAGAGTAGAAAAGGAGAAAACCAGGAAGCCTGTGAAGTATTCTACAAGATAAAACCAGACTGGTTCCAATGAAAACTTCAGCACAAGAAAGAGTTTTCAGATTTTGTTGCACATTACTATAAAACATACAAATTAACATATTTGGCATATGGATTAGCTGAAGGCAACATTTTTATTAATGCAGTGAAGAAAATTATCCTCCTAATCTCTTCTGACACTAAAATTTCCTGTCATGCAGAACTGACAACTTTTTCAAACTCACAAAACATAAGAAAAATTGGTGTATGCTTCAAAATGTGATACCATCGAGAAGAAAAGGCCAGCATGGAACAAACACATAACAGCTGGCAAGCAAAAGGTATTAAAAATCCCAATAACCAACTGTTAGCGATAATGTCTGAACAACTCAATTAAATTTCACTCATTTTTTTTATATTTCACCTTTCTTCAGTTTCCTTCTGCCAGCTTACATGAAACAAATCATTAGCATCACTGACAAAAGCACTCGAGTCATATAGCATTAGGTAGTTATCCATGTCATTACATACACAAACTTGCACTCATGTTTCTGTGCTCTCCGATGTAAATGTCCCACTATCTATCCAATGAATAGAGCCACAGTCTTACTGATCTTCTGCTTCATAACAACAGCAGCAACTTATTTTTGAAGGTAAAAAGGCTGCAGGCTTTGTTTTCTAACTAGGAGGAGGACACTGAGCAAAAGTTCCTTAATAAGCGTTGCTACATGCTATCTTGGATGAGAAATTTTACTACAGACACAGCAACAAAGAAGCCTGAACATGGCTTGCACAGTTAAAAGAAACAGAGAGGAGAAAAAGTTTCCAGATTTCCTGATTTCTATTTGCAACAACCTATACTGAAGGCTCCTGATAATATGAAATTTGCTTGGATGGGAGCTGCAGTGATCTGGTGCCCACCAGCCAAAGCACCTGTAATGAGGGAGAAGGGTCCCAACTTTGGGAAGAAGGGGTGTAACCCAGAACTCCCACAGACGTATCTTAAATGCCATTGTGATTTCATAGGTCTGATAACATTCAGCAGCTGCCTCCTACAGCAAGAGGCTTTTAATTACGTTTAGATTATGAGGACAGCAATCACCAATTTCCTACTCTACTTTCTAATCTATGTAATCCACTAAAAGCAACACTGGGTGGAAATTGCCTTCCTTCAGTTACTTGTTGCTTCAAAGCAGCTCTGCAAACCCAGTTTTTGTCTTGTGTCTAATCCAGAACTGCTTATTGCAGTGGACTCTTGGGCAGAGGTTCACTGATCTGGAAATGAATCACCTTTCTTTACACTGTATTTTTGTCATCTCAACCTACTCAGCTGATAAAGTATAACTTCTAGAAAAGCTTTACTTTCTTTATAAGAAAAGAGGAAAGACTGCCCTAAAAGTATCTCAGGTGGAGCAGCAGATCAGCAGACAAATCTGTAATTTGTATAGATATAACCTGCAAGTATTAGTTGCATCAAAAGGGCAGTTTTGACCCAAAGTATCTGCTGCTGTGTGGATCATCACACATCTCTTCTTAGCACTTCATAAGGCAACAGCAGAGGGTGTTGCAGATCAGGTCTAAGGTGCCCTGAGGAGAACAATGTAGGATTTCTTGCACGGCACTTGGATGATTATTTTTTTTCTTTCTGGCTAATTCTGTTAAGTTTTTTGTAAGTATTAGCACCAACTCAGAAATAACCTGGAAATAATCATGACTGGAAAAAAAAACCAAACATAAGCATGCATGAAAAGAGGAGGAGAGAGTTAACACAAGGAAACTGTTTCCTTTCTATTCTTCCTTGTCAATAAGTGAACGGGAAAAATGAAAGTTTAATCCATATGGGGGAACACTGAAGGAAAGAGGTGAATCATCAGACATGATTCAAGACCAGTCTTTCATATGATAACCCAGAGGAATTCACTGTCCTGAAGTAGGGAATAATAATCTTCCTCAGATTATGGAATATATACAGAGAAGAGAAAGATTATCCAGCACTTAATGATTATGAGAGATTGTTTATTCCACATATGATGATTTCTCGGGCACTCTGATGAAAATCGAGACCCTGCATGCTGTTTGTTATCTTAGCCCATTGTAAGAGAAGTGAAAATTTAGGGGGCACAGAACAGCTGAGGAAGTCCTATAGATTCCCAAAGTAAAGTCTGCTCATTGCAAAGACAGCATCCTCCTATTGACACACTGCCTCCCTCTTGTCTAACATCCCCATGGGAATACACTGGAGACTGAACTGTGCAAACAGTTCAGAAGATTTCCACATACTACAAACATGGGTCTTCTTATTTTTCAGTTTTACAAAGAAAAGCGAAATAGCTGATCCAAAACCAGGCACTGCTCTTATGTCAATACCATACCATGCTCTCCTTATGTCTGTTACTGAGCAAAACATCTCTGTCGCTGGATATAGCACCATAACAAAATAACACACCTTCTAAATAGCTGCCTTAACTGCCTTATTGCAAGCAGATAATGACCCACTGAAATAATGTTCAGAGGAGGAATGCCAAGCTTTCCCTCTAATAAATGTATCACTATTAAATATAAAATTTTCAAAGATGTATCCTGAAAGCAGGGATTGGTGGACAGTCACCCATAATTCCTGGTTATGGACAGAAATCCACAATTTCTCCAAAGTGACTGATTACTGTGGTAGCTGTTCTCAGTCACATGCCAGGCACAAACTGCACGCATTGCCAATTCAATCTTTGATCAGTGTGTTTTTAATATACAGCTTGGTACAAACCACACAAGTTCATTGGTTGGTAGGCATTTCATTCACACTGACTTCAGTGCAACCGAGTCACCAAGCAAGAAGGGAAGTTTCACCCCTCCCTGGTTCATGTGATGCTGATGGCCCAACCAAATGTAAGCAGGACATCAGTTCTGCTGGAACGACATGCACAGCCCCACAGAAGCATCGTATTTCTTGGTTTAGGCGTAGGACGCGAGACTGTCTTCTAAAGAAATCAGCAATAAATAACCGTTGGGAGGAATGGACTAACACAGAGAAGAGAGAACCTTTTCAGATTGACTGTGGGGTGCAAATTAAGGGGTAGATTAAGTGCTCCCTGTTTTTATTTCTCTATCCAAAGTCTCCTAAGGCTCTTTCCTCAGCGTGCTTTCTACTTGAAGCGCTGTAAATATGCATTCTGATTTGTACTTTACCTAAACTCAGTGTAACTGAAGGTTCCTTTCATTTCAACTCTTAGTCAAGTTTCAGGTAAAATAGGTATCTCGGTGCTGGAAAAATCTCCAAAGTGTCAAACTCCTCAAACTGTTTCTTGAAGGTTTACTTAGGTAGATATTGCTGACACCATTTTGAGAATATATTGACAGCAGTACTTGAGAGCTGAGTATGACAGAAGTAAGAGAAGAAAAAGCCACTCCAGTGGGAAACAGGAAGGCTTTTAGCATGTGGCAACATCACTGCAGTACCAACCGCTTGTCCAGAAATGAAAATCACACAGTAACATTAACAATAAAAGAGAACTATGTACCCTTCCCCATCAATCAGTTCTGCTCCCTAAAAAGGAGATAAATCTCTTAATTGACTAAACAAGACATAAACATGTACCTTTCAAGGGCCATGCAGATTTTTCTGAAGTTTCTGTAAAAAGAGCTTTTTAATGAAAAAAGTTACCTGGATTTTTGTAGATGCTAAGCACATCCTTGAAATAATGAGGTAAGAATCTTTCTAATAAAAGCAGCACATCCTCCAACTCCTCCAGAATGCCCACAAGCAGAAAATTTTCATTAACGTTCAGCTTTGCTCTTTCAAGGGCCCATTCACCAGGCTCCCTGTATGAAATTCATGGAGGGAGAGAGAGGGGAAAAAAAAAGGAAAAAGTTTAAATATGCATTTACTTCAGAAGTTCAAGCCAAGAACACAACTGAACCAAAAAATATTCAGTGCTGTACTTCTAACAGAACATAAAAAACCCCCCACCAAACCTGAGTGGCTTACTGAGCTTTTCTGTACAATATCTAGAATTGGTTTGGCATGTAAAAACACGACCACAGTAAAAGGTTAATCGCTGCGTGGAAGTACTCCATTCTGAAGATATCTTTCTCTAAGTTGTTCATAATCTCAAACTTATGAACTGCTATATTTTGACTTGGAAGCACAAGCCATCTCATGGGATGAATGACTTCCCTGGGTGATGAAGGATGCTAAGGGGTGGCAGTGTCCCTGAACTACATCAGGAGAACTGCTGTGAGCAACCACTGCCTGCTGTTACCCAGTGAATACCATACAGGAGGCTAGCAGCCTGTTTCCCACCTTGTCCTTCATTTTCACTTCTGCCAAAGTTTCCATGATCTTTCCTTTCCCTGCCACTACCTCTAACTATCCTGTGGTCCAGCTACAGGATTCTCATTTGTTTGCTCTGACTGATACTGGTTTTGAAGATCAGTTTAAGGTTATTCCATCTTTTCTTTCAGTGGAAGAAGCTGGCAGAACACCTATACATTTTTATGCTTCTCACAGTTTCCTGGAAGCACAATTTGATTAGCTAAGCATATGAATCCTATATCCCTTGCACTAGCTCATATTAATTATGTCCTGAGAGTAGCAGTCAGCATTCATATTGATAGGGGATATAATGCCAGTGTCCCAAACTAAAGGAAAGAAGCTCTTTCACACAGTCCAGCTGGTACGATGAACATCTGAGTCACATATGCTATCTGAGAGTGGCTGGAGGATCACATCTCTTCCCTGACTCCATTAAGCTATTACGTCTTCTGTCTGATAGCAAATCTAACAACATTTGTCAGAAGCTCTTTTGATGACATGTGGAAAAGCTTATTGCTTTATGCTCCTATCAGAGAAGACTTGAATCACGTTTTTCATGCCCTACCACTTTCTGTGCACTGATCCATTTTCTGGAAGAGCAGAGTATCCTAACAAGTACTACTATGTCACCTTCTTGCAACTCCTTGTGAGACTACGAAGTAGCTGAAGCAAGTGCAAAGGCATGACAGGAAACAGAGCTATAAGCTACAAACCAGTACTTCAGTATACTGCTTGGGAACCTCATAGAGATACGCTGTGAAAGTATTCAGGTATGTGATTGTTGTTCATGCAATTACTCATGCACACAGCATTAAATGTGCAACCATAAGCATTTGTAAATGAGGCCAAAATACATTAAGAAAAAAGAAAGTGTAATGAAAATAAAGTCATGAATCTGTTTTCTTTCTTAATCATAACTTCATTTATGCCAAAAAACTACAGTGGTATTTTACAGCAAAGACATTTAGAAACTGAGCTATAAGAAGGAGCACATTTTTACTTGCTATTACTGCTACAAAAAAGTATGGGAAAGAAATTTTTGAAAACATGTGCAGCTGCTCCACTGTGGAGAAGTGGTGACAATAAATAGAATAACTCAAAGTTGTACAAACCTAATAAAGAACACGCTGTGACCAACAATATAAAAGCATTTGAAAACAAGAAGGTATTTAAAATTATTCACATATTAGTGCATAACAGTTTATCATGCAGTATCAGTAATGCAGCAATATGAGAATGGCATAAATAGACACATTAAAAATAAGGTAGCTCATTTGCAATAGAAAGCTGCACTTTACATAGTTTTAAGCATGATTGCTGTTTCTTACATGGATACAGAAACCTGGAATTATATAGCCTTGATACAAGCATCTGAGCAGAGCTAAAACATGCATCACCAAATTGCAGTGCAGGTAAAAAAGAGTAACAGGCACGTATGGTCACTGCCATTCTCACCTTGCAAACAAAAAACAAATTTCCACATAAATACATCCAGATTTGATAAATTATTAAAGTACTAAACAAAGAAAAAAGAACAGTAGTGCATTTGCATTACCCTCCTTATTCCAAAATACATGCATGCAGTTACCACACATAGCACTACATTGTACATACACTTTTCTCTTGTACTTCAAATCACTGTTGCCTCTTTATTACCAGTTTCTAACATAGTACTGGCAATAGCTACTTCTGAACAAATTGGGATACCCTGTATATATTTACCTGCATCTTGGATGCTGTCCACAGAAATATGGTATGATGTAAAATAACCTGGGATTGGAACATTCAGGGTAGTTTTCAAGGATACACACATTAATGTCCTGTGGGGGAAGAAAGAAAAACAAACAAAACCAGAAGTTGAATACTGCATTTTCCTTTCTTCGTTATGTGTTTTCTTTATTTCGTACTTCATACAATCATCTGAGAGTCAAAGAATTATGCTGAGGCTATATAAAATACTTTAAAAATCTACCAGTCTATTTATCTACTTATAAACATCATTAGGAAGTCGGGGGGAGGAGAAAGTGTTTTTGTTCTAGAATGCAAAAAATATGGTTTTTTGTCTTGCTGCAAATGACACAATTATTATATTAAGATTACTGCATGATTCACAGTGGCACACATGGATCAGCTTTCATACTGAGTTATATTTAAAATCCTCAGATTATTTTCAGACTCTTCTTTCTTCTAAATACACCCCAGGGGAAATGTGAAGTAGTCAGAATAAATCAAATTGAGACAATTATTTGATTTATTTATTTAGCGTCAATCAATGACTGGAATTAACAAATGTAAGCTGTAATTTGCACAGCTCACTCTTGATATAAAAACATACATCACTTTTGATTAGAATTCTGTACATTCCTCAGATGTTCAGAATTGAGCCTACTGTGTGAACCCCTACTGACAAACAGGCTTATTAGAAAGTATTTATCATTTTCCTGATTTATTGTTCATCTAATTGAAGCTATTTATCATTTTTCAAAGACTATACATAGCTACTGAACCCTGAGGAACTGTCTTCCATTCCTAGCTTTACTCTAGTGCAATAATAAACATACTTGTAAGTGGGACAGAATACCACCATCCTTATTTAGTCTAAGAGGCCCTTACTCTGCCATCAGACCCACCAACTCCAAAGAGACATACAGGGAAATAAAAAAAACCCCAAACAACAAAATACAAGACAACATAATAAAAGATGAAAGGATCTCATCTTTGCAAAACCAATCTTCATTTTTAAAGACATGCGCATTTATAATGCAATAGGCTCGACACAGGTCAATATCAAACCAATGACCAATCAAATCCATACTTCATCAAGTAAATAAAACGTGATAGAGAACATTTCAGTGGGCAACACACCCTCTGCAAGAGAGAAGTGCTAGGCAGTGTGGCAGACACAGAGAGCATCCTCTGCTCTCATGGGGCAGTGTGGGGTACAGGCCTCCAGCTGCAGCATCCACTTCTGAGACACAAGCACAGAAGACCTCTTCCCAGAAGTTCAGCTCTCATGCCTAACTTCATCAGTGTCACACTTTGGTCTGTAAGCCTTTTAAAGTACATTCCTGTTTCCCCCTCTGTCTTATACAGATCTTACAAGCACAGCAGAAGATCCTCGGCTAGGAAGTAAATATCATACTTTACAGAGTCATGGTGAGGAACCATCAAAGAAAACAACATAAAAATTGCCAGCTGGGATACAAACAACCTATCTCCACTGCTCCCCACAGTATATTCAAACATATTGAGAAGGGCTTGCCTTAAAATCGTACCAGAAGATTTATGGTTAAGACTTGAATTTTGACATTCAAGGCTCTGAGCTGAAACTCAAAAAGAGATTTTCAGTATTCCTTTCTAGGGTAAACTGCTGTAGGATCACTGAAACAACCAGGATGGCACTAACCTCAACTACTGAGTGGCAATTCCCTTTGAATTTGATTTGTGGAAGGAATGCAAAAGGATGAGAGAGAAAAATCTGCCCCTCACCTCACTGACATGCTCGAGGTTTAAAATAAAGGCCAGGTACGCTCTCATGCAAACCTACAGTTTTTCACCCCTCAATGACACACATTTCATGTTCCTGACAACAGAAGGACCAGGTTTTCTGCGCAGTAAAAGCACCACCCTTTTCCAGTCTCCATTTACCACCACCACTGTGATCCATACGGCAGCTGCTGCAGGGTCCTGATGTATCTGCAGCACCTGCTCACCTTTCCTATTGTAGTGTATTCATAATCTGTGAAATAAATCACTAGCCACCATCCGTCCCCTCAGAGGAGATTTCACTTAATGATAATTATGCAGCTCCACGCGATGTGAAATCTCAGTTTTAAGCAAACGGTGGGGTGAAAGAAAGGTCAGACTGAAGTGTGCTCCTCATTACAAAACTTAAACACAGCTACAGGAAGCTGCTTTTTTGTTGCTAGTGGGACTTACAGGAATTATCTGGGGTTTTTTTCTGAGCATGGAAAGCAGAGATGAAATGACATTATTCTAGGCAGCATTACTCTGTTATCCTAAGTAACATTAATGCCACACTTCCCAGTAACAGTGTGTTTTCCCAGCAGGACACAGATCTTTCAGGGCAGAAAGGTTTTTATGGGAGGCAAAAAAGCTGCAAGGTGACAGATGACAGCATTGCTCATTTAAATCACTGGAGGAGCCTTATAAAAACATATATATATATATATTCTAACACAGACAGAAAAGATACAGAAAGATACACACACAGCTACTTTGATCATACTCCTCCACAATAAAGAAAGAGGAATTTTATTTTATTCCTCAGTTCCCAGCGACAATCCACATTGCTCATGTTCCACCGGGCTTCTGTCTCCAGCAGGGCAGAGGGAGGCCCAGGAACCAGCCCTGGGGCTGCAAGTAACAACAGAAACCATTTTTCTTTTTAATAGTACTTCATTTTTTTTAATTGGTGTTACAATTTTGGCTGAAATGGTAAATGAAATGCTAATTGATCATGCCTACTTCCTTATTCTGTAAAACTGTCTTCCACCATGTGCCCTAATCTATTAATCTGGCAGTGAGCTAGACTGCTGATCTATCAGAAATATATCAAAGGTATGTTATCAACTTATTTTTTTTAAGTTAATAACAAATGAACTGTTTTATTTTCCATAGAAAGCTCATATATGTCATAAGAGGAAGTCAGCACATGATTTAAAATATTTCACATATATGAAATTTCTTTGGGAATTTTCATGCTATCACACAATGAGTGAACTCCAAAATACTTTTTGTAGAATAATAGACAATTTATGTAAGGTAAGGTCTGGCAAATACCATACCATAAACAAAAAGACGAGACCTTAGATTTTAGAGTTTCATTTTTTTTTTCTTCCTAATATCAAATCCTAAGAGTACTGTGGAAACAATGACTTTTTTTTTTTTTTGTCCAGTAGAAGGAACACAAGGTTTTTAAAAAAGAAATAATTTTCAGACTTCAAAACATTCCCTATTTCTTGTTTCTCAGTGTCTCAACCAAAAATTACAGAAACACCAGAGGCTGCCATGGATGTATGGCAATTCTTAGTGTCACTAACAATTTAAAACAAGGAATCATAACTGAAATACATACAGAGCAAATATTTTTCCATTAATCTATGGGAAGCCATAAATCCCACAATCAAAATGAGAAATCATAGAATCATTAAGGTTGGAAATGACCTTCAAGATCATCAAGTCCAACCATCTACCAAATATTATCAAGATCACTAAACCATGTCCTGAAGTGCCACATCCAGATCTTTTTTGAACACCTCCAGGGATAGTAATTCCACCAGCTCCCTGGGAAGCCTGTTCCAATGCCTCACCACTCTCTCCGTAAAAAAATTTTTCCAATATCCAACCTAAACCTCCCTTGGTGCAATTTAAGCCCATTTCTTCTTGTCCTATCACTAGTCACCAAGGAGAAAAGACTAACACCCACCTCATTACAACCTCCCTTCAGGTAGGTGTAGAGAGTAATAAGGTCTCCTCTCAGCCTCCTCTTCTCCAGGCTAAACAACCCCAGATCCCTCAGGCGCTCCTTGAAAGATATTTTCTCCCAACCCTTTGCTTCGTTGCTCCTCTCTGAACTCGCTTCAGCACCTCAATGTCTCTTTTATACTGTGGCACCCAAAACTGAACCCAGTACTCAATCTGTGGCCTCACTGGTGCTGAGTATGGACATACGATCACTTCTCCACTCCTGTTGGACACCCTGTTTTTGATATAGGCCAGGATGCCACTGGCCTTCTTGGCCACCTGGGCACACTCCTGGCTCATGTTCAGCCATCCATCCACCAGCACCCCCAGGTCCTTTTCTGCCGTGAAGCTTTCCGGCCACTCCTCCCCAAGCCTGTAGTGTTGTCTAGGGTCATTGTTCCTGAAGTGTAGGAATGTCCACTTGGCCTTGGTGAACCTCATACAGTTGACCTCAGCCCACTGATCCAGCCTGTCCAGATCCCCCTGCAGAGCCTTCCTACCCTTGAGCAAACGACACTTCTGCTCAGTTTGGTGTTGTCCACAAACTTGCTGAGGGTACACTTGCTTCCCTTGTCCAGATCATCAAAAAAGATATTAAACAAAACTGGCCCCAAAACTGACCCCTAGGGAACACCGCTAGCGACTGGTCACCAACTGGATTTTGCTCTGTTCACCACAACTCTCTGGGCTCAGCCATCCAGCCAGTTTTTAACCCAGCGAAAAGCACACCCGTCCAAGCCATGAGCTGCCAAAATATGTCATGTTGTCTTTCCATGCCCTGCCCTCATAGGATACTGCAACTCCTGAGAAACCAGGAGATGCTGCTTACAGCCCAGCCACAGTGCATGCTCCTTACTTAAGTCTGAAGTTTGCAGATGTGAAGTTAAGGTGTGTCATGAAGGCTACAGAGGAAGCAGTGGACCTAAATAAATACCTTTCAAGTTTCCATAAAAGGCAATGAAATAAAATGATGTGGAAAACCAGTGAGTGAGCCCAGCCTATGGTGACCTCTCCTGCTTACAAGGCTGTTCTTCATACGCCGCTACAGTCAGCGGCACAGTCTAGTCCTCACTGTTGCCAGCCAAGGAAAATTCTTCTGCTCTGCTGAGATCCCCCAAGAATCCTCTTGTGGCTTGTAAAATGTTTTCTCACATACTTGCTCGGTGTTTGTAAAGAGGTCGAACTGACCATTATATCCTGAGGACAACGTTGCATGATATCAACTGAATGTGACCATGCTGGGGGGGGGGGAAAAAAAAAAAAAAAAAAAAAA
>WUAM01000164.1:994135-1004169 GCA_024336885.1 Actenoides hombroni | reverse complement strand
AAAGGAAAAAAAAAAAAAAAAAAGAAAAAAAAAAAGAAAAAAGAAAAAAAAGTAGAAAAAAAAAGTGCCATTTTCTCTGACCCCAGCCAAGGAGCTCTGGGTGGCTGTAGAGTGATGGGGAAGAAAATGTAAACATGATGGCTCAGAAAAGGGCTTGCAAGTGTAAATATGAAATGAAACAAGGAAAAGCACAAATTCCTGCTTTGTAAGGCTGCAGAAAGACGTTGAAAAGTCAAGGCATAGTTGGCGTGATGCTTTTCAAATGTAAATGTAACATGACTTACTAAATCTTGTTTAGGAACACAATTTTCTTACATGTTTTTATGGAAAATAAACTACAATGCAAACCTTTTTTAACACTAGTTAGAGAGCTTTCTGCTTCATCCTGTGATATTTAATGATTCTATTAAATCTCAAGCAGCAAGAGGACCTGTATCTTTCAAAATCTGGAGGCATTTAGTACTTGTTTGTGCATCTATGCTAATGGCACTGGCAGTAGATTGCTGCGGAGTGGGCAGGTGCTGGGCATCAATTCCCAATCCAGCACTGCCAACACAGCCAAAGCCAAGTGTTTCCCAGTCAGTGCCTCTGTGGTACTGAGCCTCTCCAAGGAGGGCTGCCAGGTTGGGTGGATTGCACCCAATTGGGTGGAATGATGGTTCTCTGGAGACAAGAGTAAACCAGACCTCGGATAGCAGGCTGCAGAGCAAGCAGTAGTCACTTAGGAAAGAAGCTCCACGAGATCACAGAGCTGATCTAGCTAACTGAAACACGGGTTTCTGCCCCCAAACACCCCCCTGCACCAGCTGTGATTGCCCCTTCACTCCTGTGCTGGCTCTGCCAGCTCAGAAAGCAATGGAAACCCTTTTCTTTCCTTCCATTGCCTTCTGGTCTTCTACCAGAAGAGTGAACAACGCAGGGCTTGCTCACAGAAATGCTGCGATGCCACCGCAGCGCCACTGCATTCCAGCTGTGCAGGGCACATTCCCCTCAGAGCGATGAGGGCCACATGCAACGACTTCAGTTGCCACATTCATTTCTTTTTGTCATTTTGGCAATGTGGTCATAGCAACCACTGTGAAAGAGCCACCAGAGCACATGGCTGTTTCGCTCTGGCACTGACTGTCTTCCTATGCCACCACCACAAGAGTCACCCACACTTCCAGAGTATTCTTCTGTGGCACCATGAAATCCATGGATGCGAAGGACTTCTGTCTTTTTAGCTACCTGGCACATCTTGTGTAGTTACCAACAAGACAGCAGAGATTGACATCATGTTTCATCCTGAAGAGGATCTCAACTGTTGCAAAAGAGAGGACTACAGCTATGAGAGACATCCAGTAAGGCTCATCCTCTGGTGGGTCCATGCAACAGGTTTAGGTCTGCCTTGTGAAGACAGATGCTACAGTAGATGGGAGGCCAGCGACAGGATTGTGGGGACTGGAGCAAGAGTCAAGGAAGTGACTGGAGCACCAAACAGCTTGGTCTGTGCATCCCAAAGACAACCTCTTTTTCATGGCTTTAACCATTACTTTCATGCTTGAAGGTCAAGAGATATGTTGCTTTACCTTTGACAAACAGTACATTTAAAATCTGAGCTAAGGTTTGCGTTTTAAAATGAGTTTTCAGTCACAGATAATATTCCTTCCAACTCTTTCTCACTTGGCGTGTCTGTTTTTTGAAGAGATACACTTCTGAACGCTTTTGTATGGCTCTTGAAAGGCCGCACAGACATTTCACACCTTCTCAGGCATTCAAGTTCCTTTCCTCCGCATGTTTGTCAGGAGTTGAAATACACTTTAAAAAAAAAAAAAAAAAAATTCCTTGATCTCTTTAATTCCCAGAAAACCCTCATTATCATTTCTTCAACAACCCACTTGTTGCCCTCAGCTAAACCATTTATTTGATGAAAGGCAGCAGCAAAAGTAACTGGAAAATAAAGAAAAGAGAAGAGCCCTCTCGTCACCCATACTTCTGTAATGCCCAGTGCATTGCTAGAGAAGGAGACTATGTCACAGCCTTTGCAGAAGATCAGAAGAATATCCCTTTAGAAAGTTTCAGTGACTCCTAGCAGCAGTGCTTTGGATGAGCAAAAGTACCCAGTAGAGTCAGCTCATTTGATCCAAGCTGGTGTCCTCCAGCCATCTTATTTAAGGGCTAGTTCAAAACAGAAGCTATCCCTTCAAACAAAGCAATGTGCTCTTATAAATGTATTGGGATTTTTTCCCACCAAATAATTTTTCATTTATTATCTGGAAACAGACTCTCTTTCCCTTCTCCTCTTACCCAATTTTTCAGACGCTTCCTACAATGACCACTTCTGTCAACAAACCATTAGTCAACCACTCATTTTGACATGTGAGGGTGTTTACCTACAAGCTACAGTAAAGCCTCTCTCTTATGGATAACTGGCTTTCCCGCAGGTGAACAGAAGTCCTCGGACTGAGGGGTGATGGCAGCATGCTCTTGGCAGTCAAAGGCTACAGAGGCCAATGTGACATTTTGCAGAAAGCCCCTAAAGCGTTCCCAGGAAACAATCAGGACAACCGGGAGGACTGGACCCTGCTGTGTTTTCCTGATTATTCATTGGGCTGTTTTTGAAAGGACTCTAATGAATTAAAGTTCACAGAACCACAGAATTTCCTAGAATGGAAAAGACCTTTAAGATCACCAACCTAACACTGACAAGACCTTGACTAAACTATCTCCTTAAGTACTAAGTTACAACAGTTGTTAACTAAAACAACTAAGTTACACAGTTGTTCTAGGGAAATAACAGAGATCTACAAATGTAGGCCATGTTCAAGTGCCACACTTCAGCTGTTCTCTGCATCAGCTGTCTTGCTAGGCTACTGAAAGCCAAAAGGCTCCAAAGAAATTCTGTTCCCTCTCTGAGAGTGAGCTCCACCTCTAGCATTACCAGTCTGGGCAGCAAGTCACACCGGTATGGTGGCTTGAAGACAGTTAACCACATATACAATAAAAAAACCAAACCAAAACCAACACATTAAAAAAGTGGGGCTTTGCTTTGAAAAATCTTTCTTTAAAGAAAAATGCACTTCAGAAACTTGAAAAAATAAAAAACCTTAGCTCTCCAATGTTTAATCTAAACAAAATTAAAGAAAAACAAGCAGTTTTATTCATTCTCTAACGTGGCACACTCTCTCCCTCATGAGCAGGACTGCTACACTTTCCTTTTCTGAGTCTCCAGCTCAGAGACCTAGTGCATGGAGAAGACAAGCCAGACAGCTCTCCTTCCCTCCAGGCATGTGGAAGTCCACCAGCCATCTTAAGGAAGGGTGGAAAAAGCCGCCTGCAAATGCTTAGTTGGCTTGTGAAAATAAAATTTAAAAGTAGTTCCAGTACTTGTGAGAAAACCTTGGAAAGCCTAGAAATATAATTTTTTTAAATTTTATTTTCAGTTTCATCTGCAGGGAATGAGTGTTCAACAATTAGATCAAACATCAACCCTCAACTTAGCGCTGAGCACCCAAACTTCAAGGTTTGCATAGATATGCCTGCTGTTCTCTGTGTGCAGTATGCTTGCTGTTGTCACAGACAAAACTGGCTTTAATTTAGACGTCACATACAGTCACCTCCTCGCTGCCCGGTTCTTTGGGGTGTGCAAAGCACGCTGTGATACTGTAGCGCTGAGTGGCAGCGGAGCCCTAACTCCCCGTAGCTTTCTGCTAAGCCTTCTCCACCTGTGATTACAAGGACAGCTTATAGACATACTAAGTATTATTACTTCACACGCTGCAGGGTAGCACATTAATGCTGCATTTGAGAGAGGAGACGGGAAGCTTACAGAACCCTTGGCAACTATTGATGACTTGAGATCAACAACCCTAAATATAAGCAGTGATAGTATAATAAGGAATATATACAACTTCTATTCCTCTCCTTGAAGCTTGACACTACATTTATAACTGCAAGTTAATGAAACTTCATTTTGTTTCATAGTATGAGCTATTTTTTCTTTAATTAAAAAAGCCTGTACTGTAAGAGTACAATTATTCAAGAGAAAATTCTATTATAAAAAAATGGAGAGAAAGATAAAAGTATTTTCAAATGTTAGGATATAAAGGCTGGTTCAGCTAAGTCTTGTTTTAATTGTACACTAATGAGGAAACTTGACTTTTTAAAGCTAGCCTAAGGCTTTCTTAGATTCAATTTGTGCTGTCTTTACATCAGCATAAATTTCCTTGACTTTGTTTTTGGTTTGTTGTTGGTTTTGTTTTTCTTTGGTAGAGGCTAATACTGGGTTTTCTTTGAGTTGACTTTCCTCTTTTTTCTGGCAAAATATATGTTTTTCATTTTTTCCCTCAGACCACATAAGCAAATAGGCTGCCAAGTTTAATTCCCACTTTTTTCTTTTTGACAGACTCTTTTGGCTGGGCTAATTTGCCTGGCTTTTCTGCCAACAATGTATTCAGCTCTTCTTCCTGGCATCTTAGCAACTGAAGCAGCAGCTAACAAAACAGTGGCTTCTGCTAAACATCTACATTTTCATTTAGTGCGTGCATAAATTAACTCATTCATATACAGAATTTTGCTGGCATTAACACAGCAGAGGTGATGAACTATGCCCACAACACCACTATTTTGATGTGACTAACATTAAACACATTTGTAGATCCCAATTTTCTAACTTATCGATGTACAACAGTGAGAAAATACATAGGTGGATATATTTCTGTCTTCTCTGTTGTCAGAAGACATACTAGTAATTTGTCAAAGACCACTTTTACCAAGTAAAATGGAATCACTTTGTATGTGTAAACAGACACCTTCTCATATGTTTTGTTTCCATCACCTTTGCCTCGAACCATCTTAATATAGGAAATATATGAAAAAAAATAGAAAGAAATTATGCCAAAAAAAAAAAAAAAAAGAAAAAAAAAAAGAAAAAAAAAAGGAAAAGCTCCTGCCAGCTGGAAGAAGTGTGTAAGAATTAAATAACCATCCTGTTACAGAGGGCACAGATCCAAGGAAGACCAGAAACACAGACCATTATACTGCAATCACGAATGAATCCCAGCAGCAACTAACAGCAGGGAGACAGTACATCTGTTAATTCTGTTTACTAACACCTCTTCATAACAGAATGTGGAAAATTAGTCTGCTCAGATGATGACCCTTAATAAAGTCAATTAGGGATGGCATACATTCAATTCTGCAACTGCTGAGCAGGAAATACCCTCGCTACCTCAAGGATTTCTCAGCCCTCCCTAATGCAGTGCTGCGGGACCCTAGCCAACAGATGCCTGTGAGAAAAGCAGCAAGTCAACAGATAAACCCAGTAATTTACACTCACACAAAGTAGCTCTGGAGCACAGATAAAGCTCTTCTTTGACATTCTCAGCCTGGAGCTGACTATGAGGTTCAAGTCAGCGGGCTGGAAGTGGACAGAGATGTAGCTGCTTGGTGAGGGCAGGGTGGTTTCACCATACCTGGCAATGCAGTGCAGCCCTGGCTGCTGCCTGTCCCAGCAAGAAAGGCTGCTACAGGAGACCCAGGGTGCTGAGAAGCATTTCAGTTCATCCTTTGCTAAGGGAGAACCAGGTTTATATAAACTAGGGTTGTCACTTGACCAATGTTCATATCCACTCTAATTTATACCAGAGCTTTACTGCTCCCACTGTCAGAAAATCTTTACTAGTATCTGATGTAAAAACACCTTAATGTAATTTAAGGAAACTCCTTTTTGTCTTAATCTTGATGAACACAAGGAGTAACTGCAGGACATCTGCTTCACAGCACACTTCTATTCATCTGGAGATTTACACATTCCTACAGTATTTCCTTTTTAAGACCATCTTCTGGACTCTCTTCGATTTCTTAGAAGTCCTAAACCAGAACACTTTTTAATTTAGTCCTTTTCAGCTCCAAATACAGCAGAAAAGACCCTGCCGGTGCCTTACGTAAATTCTCATCTGAACAGAAAAGCGCCATGGAGGGAATGAAGGAATAACTTTATGTTTCTGGATCCTGGAAGCCAGTATTTTCTGTTTGACTTGAAATACTGGATCCCAGAAACCATTTGTGCTACACATTTTTAAAAGAAATTGGAGAAAATACAGAAGAAATCATCATATAACACTGCAGATCATCACCTCTCTAATACACCACTCTGTTAATGTTAAAAGCCTCACTGTCCAGCCAAGCACATTATAATAAGACTCTGTGTGTGATGGATTGAGAGCAAGTCCTGCTCACAGCTGAGCAGTGCTATGCATGATAGATTGCTCAGACTGAAAAATCATGTCACAAAAATACACATTATAGGAGATCTGGGATGCTTTCACGTACAAAAAAAGGCCCACTAGAGAGGGCATATGGCAGAATAAAACCAGCCTTGAACTGAAGTGATAGTCAAAGAAGTTTTAGAAAAAGTGGATGAAATGAACAGAAGATTGCCAGAACCAGCTAATGTTAGACGACACTATAATGAAGAACACAACCAGCGAGTGGAAGGGTCAATATCAGCAGAGAAAGCTGTGCCTCTCCAGCTTCCAACAGGTCTTTGACCCAGTTACTAGAGACGAGATAAACAGAGTTCTGTGGTCCTAAATTCTCAGGGAAAAAAAAACCCAAACGTAGAGGAGAGGCTGATAAAGGATAGGAAGGTAAAGACAGGAATAAAATGTCTAGTTTTCTTAGCGAAATGAAACACCAAGTAGGGTCGCACAGCATCTGTGCTGAGACATCTCTTGTGCATAACAAAGAAGGGTTAACAGTGAAGTAGAGAATATTTCAGGGAATATTAATGACAGAGGTTAAGAAATCTGACCTCAAGGAGTTACAGAAGGACCTTATCATGCTGATTAGGCGATAAAATGCTGAAAGAAATTCAGTGCTGGTAAATGCGTAGGTCCTTACAACAGGATACTCTGGATGATAAAGGTGTAACTGAGTTTAAAAAAACCCACTACCAACAAAAGAGTATTTATAAAAGAAGAAAAAAAAATTCATAGATGAAAGGTCTATCAAGGGCTATTAAACACAGACACAGAAGCAATATCTGGCTCAGGAAATTATTAAGCTGAAGAACCATAGAAAGTGGGAGAACAATGGAGGGAAAACAACCCTTTAGCCTGCCCCCAGCTTGTATTGCCTTCCCCAGCTGGGCTGGATGGTGCTCATGTCCCAAGAAGGGCTTAATGCAGAAAGTTCACACCTTTTCATATGACATAATGCCATTTGCACAGATATAACGGGATTAAAATGTTTCAAATGACTGCTTTGTTGCTAGAATACAGGAAAGCCTAATTTAATAATGAGACATTTCTGTAGTTCACCTTTTTCTCAGGTTTTCTCAGGTCAAATACTCTCATTCATTTAAAGCTTGACTGCATGCACAAAAATTATGCTCAGCAGATTTTAGCCCAAAGAGAAACACATTTATGCTCTATGAATGCCACAACATATTGAAGCTAGCATTACACTCGTTTTAGGTGAGGTCCACAAAAAAAATAGTTTTAATAATAACAACGAAAGTTTAAAAGAAGTTTATTAAAACAAGCCTCAGAGTTCTGAATGTTAAAAATGTCATCAGAGTGAAGCAAGCTATGAGCCAAAAGGAAATTAATTTCATTGGCAATTCGCATTAAATATTATTGCCCTCATATATCCCATCAAGACAGAGGCAAAACAAACAAGAGAGATCATTCCATTTGCATATATTTTTATAGAACTTCACGTGGCAATAATTAGGGAGAAAAATGCTTACTTTCTTCACTATAAATCTTCAAAATAAGAGAGTATGTACATGGAGAAGGGAAGACATGCCACAATAAATCTAAAAAAAAATATTGTAGGCTTCAGTAGAGCACTACTTCTTTTAATTACTAAGCTTCTCTCGTGCAGATGTAGCAAAATTTTCACTAAAGTAAATGAACTCTGGCTAGCTGATGCATCTTAAAAGTTTTATTTCAACATACTGTTCAGTTACAGCTTAGACTGTCCGTTATTGTGAATTCCAGTGATACAATTACCTTTCACTGATGCTACAGGGAGAGGGACTGTACCCAACAGCTTGTGATGTGCACCTGAAATAATTCAGTCTCATCAAGTACACTGCCCAGCACAAAAAAAAGAGAAATAAACTTGCTGCTAACCTCTCCATAAAAAAAACAAAAAAAAGAAAAAAAAAGAAAAAAAAGAAAATCTATTATGAACATCATACAGTATGAGTTATAAATTTCTTTGGGTTTGTCCAATTTTTTAAAGTTAGATGGTAACTCTCAAAAACACAGCACTGACTTTTAAGAAAAAATAACCGGCTTCCTCACAGCAGCAAGGGCTAAACGTCTTTTATGTCCACTCAACCTAACACATTTGTGGTGGTACTTTTACTCTTGAATGATGCAAAAAGAGCCAGAAGTGTGAGCGTGTGCTAATTCTGCTTTCTTATCAGCCTTCTGCTTGCGTTGACTGACTCTGAATCCCTCACTTCACTTCTCAGGCCTGAAATGAAAACTGAGCTGCAGAGCAGAGAAGAAAACCATACTGCTTCTGCATGTGGCTGCCCTGCTGCTGCAACTGGGGATGGTTTCTGCTCTGCTGCCGCTATCTAATTTCCCTAGTTACAATCTTCTTTCTGCTGAACAGTTCTTGGAAAATTACTAATACTTTGCATCATTTGTAGCACAGCCATTCCAAACAGCAGCCACAAAACGGAACAAACATATTGTTTCCACTTTTCAGTTCGAGAAGACTATCACCATATTGACAACTTCAAGTAATAAAACATTTCTAAAATTACAAGTTCAGAAGCATAGTTAATATTCCTATTTGCATTTTTTATTTATTTATTTATTTTTTAAAAACCTTGAGTCATCTGCTCTATGATAAACAAACCTTCCCTCCCACCAAGGAAATCCACAACCTCTTGATTCTTCTCAGGTGCTCTGGTTTTAAAAAGCACAGCAAGTAACAGGATCAATTATAAAATCATGGAGGTTAATAAATCTGCTAGAAATAGGGGAAAAAGCACAATATATGTTTTGTTTTGGTTTGTTTTCCTTCTTGTTTATCAAACCCATAATCTCTTTGGATCATGTTCCAAAGACACTTAGTTTTGATTTTTTTGTTCCTTCAGCCACTGATGAGAACTTTAGTTTTGTTTTTTCCTTTTGAGGAGAACAGAAAATTAATTTGTAAAAAAATAAATAAACAAACAAATAAATAAAATCTCATTCAGCGATCCGTAATCACCATGGAAAGTTTCATATTTGCCAGTGGTTAGTAGATTTTTCCCCAAGAAAAAGGAAATTACTCTTGACAAGCCCAGTTATGAATAGTGGGTGGCTTTGCTTGGATCAGAGTTCATCGGAAAAAGTTGTGTTCCAGGTAAACTGACTAGATTGTATTTCAATAATTCTCTGAGCAGTAGGCAGCTTAGCTGAAACAATGGCAGTCTATTTCCCAGAGTCAGAAACAACAAATAATCAGCTAAACATAGGTTTTTGGTTGTTTGTTGTTTGGGAGTTTTTTTTGTTTGTTTTGTTTTTGGCTTTATTTTGGGGTTTTTTTTGTGTTTTATTTTTAATTTTATGTAAAGCAACTATAGTTACAAGGGACAGAGGAGCTTTGAAAATACTAGTCAACAAGATAAAGAAAAGAATGTTTAGAATAAAATAAAAAATAAATCAGAAAAAGTGAACACTGCTTTTAATCCAAAGGAGAATCTCTCCACTTACTTCATGGGCAACATATTTTTCAACTGACACAGAAGGAGTACTGCTTATTATGAAAGACGGAATTGCCTTTGCATTCAAGACAGGCCCCTACCACCTTGATGAGAGCTCATGACCATGCAACATCAGCAGTCAACTGGTGAGAGATGCATGTATTTTTGAATCAGGTTATTTGACTTTAAATAGTCATCCTAAGGAAAAAAAACCAAAACACAACAACAACAAACTGCATTTGAAACAGTTAATGTCTGTTTCTTGCTTTTCTCTTATTGCTTCCTTTAAATAAGGTGGAATTATACACAAGACGGGGGGAAAAAAAAAGGAATGCCCATA